>JAINDJ010000038.1:0-88222 GCA_019845555.1 Aristolochia fimbriata
CATAAAATACTTTCCCATCTTGCATAACATACTATTGGTTCATTATTTTTTGTATAAATAGTTTCAAGGGTTAACATATGAGCATATTCACCATCGAATCCATGACCTGATATTTTGCCAACATATATCTGTGGTTCAATATTTGGCCAATAGTTGCTCCATAAGTTATAATTCTCCTTGTTGACTAGTGACATGTTGATCTCCTAGAGGAGCATTTATTTGCACCTTTGTATTAGTGGCATCAGAGAGGTTGCAACCCCATTGATACACTTCACCACCAATAGAGAGTCCCACGGATTATGATCTTTTTCGATGGAAAGAAGATTTGGAACAAGTTTATGGTTTTAAAAAAAAGAATTCACTTTTGCAAAGTTATCTGTTTTATGATGTAGGGGCCACATTACAATAAGCTTGGAGAGCCTTGAAGATCTCTGATGATCAACCCCACCAGCGATATCTATGGATATGTTTAAAGATTCATCAAAGTAAGATATTACGGTATCTTGGTTTGAAGGGTTCGAACTATATGAAGTTGGGGTTCACTACTTTTGGCAATTTTGAAATCCCCTAATTTGGTTTAGTGTTTGGTTCTTTGAGGTAAGGGAGTCTAAATTTGAAGGTTATTTCAATTCTTGAAGCAATAGCACAAGTAAGAAAAAAGGTGATCTTGGGTTACTTCAGATGCCAAACAGAGAGAACATGATGAAGGAACAATCAATTTTCAATTAACAAAAAAGAGGCCACTAGAAGGAAATCATGAAGAGAAAGACATATAAGCATTGCGCTTGGGAGGAATGTTTAAATAGGTAATGTGGGACCAAATTAAATTTTAGAGTATGAATTTTAGTGTACCCTCCTCCACATTTTTCTAAATATTGTAGATAGTGATATGCACTCTTGATGGAGAAGTTACCTACGGGACCCAAGTTCTCTATGATAGTATCTTCAGTAGTTTGGGGATACTATGCATTATTTGGTTTGGAGAAAAACATGACTCATAGAGCAATTTTTGCCTAAATATTGAACTATGGATAAATGTTGACTAAATATCAGTCATCTGTAGTGGGCTGAAACTGCCCCTCACTTAACCGCTGAACCGGTTTGGCTCAGCGTAGGCGGAATAACATATTAGTTAACAGTCTATAATGTACAATTATAATATGTGCAATCTACTTTCCTATTCCACATAATATACTAGTTAGTGATATAATTTCAAGTGGTTGAGGAGTGTTTGGCTACATCAAACTGGCTTAATCAAACTAGCTTAAAATATTAGTTAAAGGTCTATAACATTTTATAATATTATGCATAACATACTTCTCTATGGTGCTTAACATACTGGATTAATGGTACAATTTCTCAAGGTTGAAGGCGTTTGGACTTATTAGCCTAGCATAACATATTAGTTAATAGTTTATAACATACTAAAATGTTATATATAATTTACTTTCTCATTCTATATAACAAACTAGTTAATGGTATAATTTTTCTTAGTTGAGAGGTGTTTGGCCCAATAAAGCAGATATAACATATTAGTACATTGTATATAACGTAATAATACTAAATTGTATATAACATTCTATTATGTTATACATAAAATACTTTCCCATCTTGCATAACATACTATTGGTTCATTATTTTTTTGTATAAATCGTTTCAAGGGTTAACATATGAGCATATTAAGCCATCGAATCCATGACCTGATATTTTGCCAACATACATCTGTGGTTCAATATTTAGCCAATAGTTACTCCATAAATTATAATTCTCCTTGTTGACTAGTGGCATGTTGATCTCCTAGAGGAGCATTTATTTGCACCTTTGTATTAGTGGCATCAGTGAGGTTGCAACCCCATTGATACACTTCACCACCAAGAGAGTCCCCTGGATTATGATCTTTTTAGATGGAAAGAAGATTTGGAACAGGTTTATGGTTTAGAAAAAAGGAATTCACTTTGCAAAGTTATCTGTTTTATGATGTAGGGGCCACATTACAATAAGCGTGGAGAGCCTAGAAGATCTCTGATGATCAACCCCCACCAACGATATCTATAGATATGTTTGAAGATTCTGCAAAGTAAGATTTTACGGTATCTTGGCTAGAAGGGTAGAGATAAAGTATGAAGTAGGGGTTCACTACTTTTTGGCAATTTTGGAAATCCCCTAATTTGGCCTAGTGTTTGGTTCTTTGAGATAAGGGAGTCTAAATTTGAACTTTATTTCAAATCTACGAAGCAATAGGACAAGTAAGAAAAAGATGATCTTGAGTTACTTCAAACGCCAAACAGAAAAAACATGATGCAGGAACAATCAATTTTCAATTAACAAAAATAGAGACCACTAGAAGGGAATCATGAAGACAAAGCCATTGAAGCATTGCGCTTGGGAGGAAAGTTTAAATAGGTAATGTCGGACCAAATTAAATTTGTGACTATGACTTTTAGTGTACCCTCCTGCACATTTTGCCAATAAAGTAGATAGTGATATGCATTCTTGTTGCAGATGTTACCTAAGGGACCCAAGTTCTATATTGTAGTATCTTCAGTAGTTTGAGGGCTAGTATGCATTATTTGGTTTAGAGAAAAACATGACTGATAGAGCAATTTTTGCCTAAATATTGAACCGTGGGTAAATGTTGACTAAATATCGAGTCATCTGTAGAGGGCTGAAACTGCCCCTCACTTAACCGCTGAACCGGTTTGGCCCTGCGTAGACGGAATAACATATTAGTTAACAGTCTATAATGTACAATTATAATATGTGCAATCTACTTTCCAATTCCACATAACATACTAGTTAGTGATATAATTTCTTGTGGTTGAGGAGTGTTTGGCTACATCAAACTGGCTTAAAATATTAGTTAAAGGTCTATAACATTTTATAATATTATGCATAACATACTTCTCTATGGTGCTTAACATACTCGTTAATGGTACAATTTCTCAAGGTTGAAGGCGTTTGGACTTATTAGCCTAGCATAACATATTATTTAATAGTTTATAACATACTAAAATGTTATATATAATTTACTTTCTCATTCTATATAACAAACTAGTTAATGGTATAATTTTTCTTAGTTGAGAGGTGTTTGGCCCAATAAAGCAGATATAACATATTAGTACATTGTATATAGCGTAATAATACTAAATTGTATATAACATACTATTATGTTATACATAAAATACTTTCCCATCTTGCATAACATACTATTGGTTCGTTATTTTTTTGTATAAATCGTTTCAAGGGTTAACATATGAGCATATTAAGCCATCGAATCCATGACCTGATATTTTGCCAACATACATCGTGGTTCGATATTTGCCAATAGTTGCTCCATAAGTTATAATTCTCCTTGTTGACTCGTGACATGTTGATCTCCTAGAGGAGCATTTATATGCACCTTTGTATTAGTGGCATCAGTGAGGTTGCAAACCCATTGATACACTTCACCACCAATAGAGAGTCCCCCCTGGATTATGATCTTTTTCGTTGGAAAGAAGATTTGGAACAGGTTTATGGTTTAGAAAAAGGAATTCACTTTTGCAAAGTTATCTATTTTATGATGTAGGGGCCACATTACAATAAGCTTGGAGAGCCTTGAAGATCTCTGATGATCAACCCCCCACCAACGATATCTATGGATATGTTTGAAGATTCTGCAAAGTAAGATTTTACGGTATCTTGGCTAGAAGGGTCCAGACAGTATGAAGTAGGGGTTCACTACTTTTTGGCAATTTTGGAAATCCCCTAATTTGGCCTAGTGTTTGGTTCTTTGAGATAAGGGAGTCTAAATTTGAACTTTATTTCAAATCTACGAACCAATAGTACAAGTAACAAAAAGATGATCTTGAGTTACTTCAAAGGCCAAACAGAGAGAACATGATGCAGGAACAATCAATTTTCAATTAACAAAAACAGAGACCACTAGAAGGGAATCATGAAGACAAAGCCATAGAAGCATTGCATTTGGGAGGAAAGTTTAAATAGGTAATGTCGGACCAAATTAAATTTGTGACTATGACTTTTAGTGTACCCTCCTGCACATTTTGCCAATATTGTACATAGTGATATGCACTCTTGTTGCAGATGTTACCTAAGGGACCCAAGTTCTATATGGTAGTATCTTCAGTAGTTTGAGGGCTAGTATGCATTATTTGGTTTAGAGAAAAAAGATGACTCATAGAGCAATTTTTGCCTAAATATTGAACCATGGATAAATGTTGACTAAATATCGAAGTCATCTGTAGTGGGCTGGAAGTGCCCCTCACTTAACCAGCTGACGGTTTGGCCCTAATTAGACGGAATAACATATTAGTTAACAGTCTATAATGTACAATTATAATATGTGCAATCTACTTTCCTATTCCACATAATATACTAGTTAGTGATATAATTTCTTGTGGTTGAGGAGTGTTTGGCTACATTAAATTGGCTTAAAATATTAGTTAAAGGTCTATAACATTTTATAATATTATGCGAAACATACTTCTCTATGGTGCTTAACATACGAGTTAATGCTACAATTTCTCAAGGTTCGAAGGGGTTTGGACTTATTAGCCTAGCATAACATATAAGTTAATAGTTTATAACATACTAAAATGTTATATATAATTTACTTTCTCATTCTATATAACAAACTAGTTAATGGTATAATTTTTCTTAGTTGAGAGGTGTTTGGCCCAATAAAGCAGATATAACATATTAGTACATTGTATATAACGTAATAATACTAAATTGTATATAACATACTATTATGTTATACATAAAATACTTTCCCATCTTGCATAACATACTATTGGTTCATTATTTTTTGTATAAATAGTTTCAAGGGTTAACATATGAGCATATTCACCATCGAATCCATGACCTGATATTTTGCCAACATATATCTGTGGTTCAATATTTGGCCAATAGTTGCTCCATAAGTTATAATTCTCCTTGTTGACTAGTGACATGTTGATCTCCTAGAGGAGCATTTATTTGCACCTTTGTATTAGTGGCATCAGAGAGGTTGCAACCCCATTGATACACTTCACCACCAATAGAGAGTCCCCTGGATTATGATCTTTTTTCGATGGAAAGAAGATTTGGAACAAGTTTATGGTTTAGAAAAAAGAATTCACTTTTGCAAAGTTATCTGTTTTATGATGTAGGGGCCACATTACAATAAGCTTGGAGAGCCTTGAAGATCTATGATGATCAACCCCCACCAACGATATCTATGGATATGTTTAAAGATTCATCAAAGTAAGATATTACGGTATCTTGGTTTGAAGGGTTCAGACTATATGAAGTTGGGGTTCACTACTTTTGGCAATTTTGAAATCCCCAAATTTGGTTTAGTGTTTGGTTCTTTGAGGTAAGGGAGTCTAAATTTGAAGGTTATTTCAATTCTTCGAAGCAATAGCACAAGTAAGAAAAAGGTGATCTTGGGTTACTTCAGATGCCAAACAGAGAGAACATGATGAAGGAACAATCAATTTTCAATTAACAAAAAGAGAGGCCACTAGAAGGAAATCATGAAGAGAAAGACATATAAGCATTGCGCTTGGGAGGAATGTTTAAATAGGTAATGTCGGACCAAATTAAATTTGCGAGTATGAATTTTAGTGTACCCTCCTCCACATTTTTCCTAAATATTGTAGATAGTGATATGCACTCTTGATGGAGAAGTTACCTACGGGACCCAAGTTCTCTATGATAGTATCTTCAGTAGTTTGGGGATACTATGCATTATTTGGTTTGGAGAAAAACATGACTCATAGAGCAATTTTTGCCTAAATATTGAACTATGGATAAATGTTGACTAAATATCGAGTCATCTGTAGTGGGCTGAAATTGCCCCTCACTTAACCGCTGAACCGGTTTGGCTCAACGTAGACGGAATAACATATTAGTTAACAGTCTATAATGTACAATTATAATATGTGCAATCTACTTTCCTATTCCACATAATATACTAGTTAGTGATATAATTTCAAGTGGTTGAGGAGTGTTTGGCTACATCAAACTGGCTTAATCAAACTGGCTTAAAATATTAGTTAAAGGTCTATAACATTTTATAATATTATGCATAACATACTTCTCTATGGTGCTTAACATACTCGTTAATGGTACAATTTCTCAAGGTTCGAAGGCGTTTGGACTTATTAGCCTAGTATAACATATTAGTTAATAGTTTATAACATACTAAAATGTTATATATAATTTACTTTCACATTCTATATAACAAACTAGTTAATGGTATAATTTTTCTTAGTCGAGAGGTGTTTGGCCCAATAAAGCAGATATAACATATTAGTACATTGTATATAACGTAATAATACTAAATTGTATATAACATTCTATTATGTTATACATAAAATACTTTCCCATCTTGCATAACATACTATTGGTTCATTATTTTTTTTGTATAAATCGTTTCAAGGGTTAACATATGAGCATATTAAGCCATCGAATCCATGACCTGATATTTTGCCAACATACATCTGTGGTTCAATATTTAGCCAATAGTTACTCCATAAATTATAATTCTCCTTGTTGACTAGTGGCATGTTGATCTCCTAGAGGAGCATTTATTTGCACCTTTGTATTAGTGGCATCAGTGAGGTTGCAACCCCATTGATACACTTCACCACCAAGAGAGAGTCCCCCTGGATTATGATCTTTTTCGATGGAAAGAAGATTTGGAACAGGTTTATGGTTTAGAAAAAGGAATTCACTTTTGCAAAGTTATCTATTTTATGATGTAGGGGCCACATTACAATAAGCTTGGAGAGCCTTGAAGATCTCTGATGATCAACCCCCACCAACGATATCTATGGATATGTTTGAAGATTCTGCAAAGTAAGATTTTACGGTATCTTGGCTTGAAGGGTCCAGACAGTATGAAGTAGGGGTTCACTACTTTTTGGCAATTTTGGAAATCCCCTAATTTGGCCTAGTGTTTGGTTCTTTGAGATAAGGGAGTCTAAATTTGAACTTTATTTCAAATCTACGAAGCAATAGTACAAGTAACAAAAAGATGATCTTGAGTTACTTCAAAGGCCAAACAGAGAGAACATGATGCAGGAACAATCAATTTTCAATTAACAAAAACAGAGACCACTAGAAGGGAATCATGAAGACAAAGCCATTGAAGCATTGCGCTTGGGAGGAAAGTTTAAATAGGTAATGTCGGACCAAATTAAATTTGTGACTATGACTTTTAGTGTACCCTCCTGCACATTTTGCCAATAAAGTAGATAGTGATATGCATTCTTGTTGCAGATGTTACCTAAGGGACCCAAGTTCTATATTGTAGTATCTTCAGTAGTTTGAGGGCTAGTATGCATTATTTGGTTTAGAGAAAAACATGACTGATAGAGCAATTTTTGCCTAAATATTGAACCGTGGGTAAATGTTGACTAAATATCGAGTCATCTGTAGAGGGCTGAAACTGCCCCTCACTTAACCGCTGAACCGGTTTGGCCCTGCGTAGACGGAATAACATATTAGTTAACAGTCTATAATGTACAATTATAATATGTGCAATCTACTTTCCAATTCCACATAACATACTAGTTAGTGATATAATTTCTTGTGGTTGAGGAGTGTTTGGCTACATCAAACTGGCTTAAAATATTAGTTAAAGGTCTATAACATTTTATAATATTATGCATAACATACTTCTCTATGGTGCTTAACATACTCGTTAATGGTACAATTTCTCAAGGTTCGAAGGCGTTTGGACTTATTAGCCTAGCATAACATATTATTTAATAGTTTATAACATACTAAAATGTTATATATAATTTACTTTCTCATTCTATATAACAAACTAGTTAATGGTATAATTTTTCTTAGTTGAGAGGTGTTTGGCCCAATAAAGCAGATATAACATATTAGTACATTGTATATAACGTAATAATACTAAATTGTATATAACATACTATTATGTTATACATAAAATACTTTCCCATCTTGCATAACATACTATTGGTTCGTTATTTTTTGTATAAATCGTTTCAAGGGTTAACATATGAGCATATTCGCCATCGAATCCATGACCTGATATTTTGCCAACATACATCTGTGGTTCGATATTTGCCAATAGTTGCTCCATAAGTTATAATTCTCCTTGTTGACTCGTGACATGTTGATCTCCTAGAGGAGCATTTATATGCACCTTTGTATTAGTGGCATCAGTGAGGTTGCAAACCCATTGATACACTTCACCACCAATAGAGAGTCCCCCTGGATTATGATCTTTTTCGTTGGAAAGAAGATTTGGAACAGGTTTATGGTTTAGAAAAAGGAATTCACTTTTGCAAAGTTATCTATTTTATGATGTAGGGGCCACATTACAATAAGCTTGGAGAGCCTTGAAGATCTCTGATGATCAACCCCCACCAACGATATCTATGGATATGTTTGAAGATTCTGCAAAGTAAGATTTTACGGTATCTTGGCTAGAAGGGTCCAGACAGTATGAAGTAGGGGTTCACTACTTTTTGGCAATTTTGGAAATCCCCTAATTTGGCCTAGTGTTTGGTTCTTTGAGATAAGGGAGTCTAAATTTGAACTTTATTTCAAATCTACGAACCAATAGTACAAGTAACAAAAAGATGATCTTGAGTTACTTCAAAGGCCAAACAGAGAGAACATGATGCAGGAACAATCAATTTTCAATTAACAAAAACAGAGACCACTAGAAGGGAATCATGAAGACAAAGCCATAGAAGCATTGCATTTGGGAGGAAAGTTTAAATAGGTAATGTGGGACCAAATTAAATTTGTGACTATGACTTTTAGTGTACCCTCCTGCACATTTTGCCAATATTGTACATAGTGATATGCACTCTTGTTGCAGATGTTACCTAAGGGACCCAAGTTCTATATGGTAGTATCTTCAGTAGTTTGAGGGCTAGTATGCATTATTTGGTTTAGAGAAAAAGATGACTCATAGAGCAATTTTTGCCTAAATATTGAACCATGGATAAATGTTGACTAAATATCGAGTCATCTGTAGTGGGCTGGAAGTGCCCCTCACTTAACCGCTGACCGGTTTGGCCCTACGTAGACGGAATAACATATTAGTTAACAGTCTATAATGTACAATTATAATATGTGCAATCTACTTTCCTATTCCACATAATATACTAGTTAGTGATATAATTTCTTGTGGTTGAAGAGTGTTTGGCTACATTAAATTGGCTTAAAATATTAGTTAAAGGTCTATAACATTTTATAATATTATGCGAAACATACTTCTCTATGGTGCTTAACATACGAGTTAATGCTACAATTTCTCAAGGTTCGAAGGGGTTTGGACTTATTAGCCTAGCATAACATATAAGTTAATAGTTTATAACATACTAAAATGTTATATATAATTTACTTTCTCAATCTATATAACAAACTAGTTAATGGTATAATTTTTCTTAGTTGAGAGGTGTTTGGCCCAATAAAGCAGATATAACATATTAGTACATTGTATATAACGTAATAATACTAAATTGTATATAACATACTATTATGTTATACATAAAATACTTTCCCATCTTGCATAACATACTATTGGTTCATTATTTTTTTGTATAAATAGTTTCAAGGGTTAACATATGAGCATATTAGCCATCGAATCCATGACCTGATATTTTGCCAACATATATCTGTGGTTCAATATTTGGCCAATAGTTGCTCCATAAGTTATAATTCTCCTTGTTGACTAGTGACATGTTGATCTCCTAGAGGAGCATTTATTTGCACCTTTGTATTAGTGGCATCAGAGAGGTTGCAACCCCATTGATACACTTCACCACCAATAGAGAGTCCCCTGGATTATGATCTTTTTCGATGGAAAGAAGATTTGGAACAAGTTTATGGTTTAGAAAAAAGAATTCACTTTTGCAAAGTTATCTGTTTTATGATGTAGGGGCCACATTACAATAAGCTTGGAGAGCCTTGAAGATCTCTGATGATCAACCCCACCAACGATATCTATGGATATGTTTAAAGATTCATCAAAGTAAGATATTACGGTATCTTGGTTTGAAGGGTTCAGACTATATGAAGTTGGGGTTCACTACTTTTTGGCAATTTTGAAATCCCCTAATTTGGTTTAGTGTTTGGTTCTTTGAGGTATGGGAGTCTAAATTTGAAGGTTATTTCAATTCTTCAAGCAATAGCACAAGTAAGAAAAAAGGTGATCTTGGGTTACTTCAGATGCCAAACAGAGAGAACATGATGAAGGAACAATCAATTTTCAATTAACAAAAAAGAGAGGCCACTAGAAGGAAATCATGAAGAGAAAGACATATAAGCATTGGCGCTTGGGAGGAATGTTTAAATAGGTAATGTCGGACCAAATTAAATTTGCGAGTATGAATTTTAGTGTACCCTCCACATTTTTCCTAAATATTGTAGATAGTGATATGCACTCTTGACGGAGAAGTTACCTACGGGACCCAAGTTCTCTATGATAGTATCTTCAGTAGTTTGGGGATACTATGCATTATTTGGTTTGGAGAAAAACATGACTCATAGAGCAATTTTTGCCTAAATATTGAACTATGGATAAATGTTGACTAAATATCGAGTCATCTGTAGTGGGCTGAAACTGCCCCTCACTTAACCGTTGAACCGGTTTGGCTCAACGTAGACGGAATAACATATTAGTTAACAGTCTATAATGTACAATTATAATATGTGCAATCTACTTTCCTATTCCACATAATATACTAGTTAGTGATATAATTTCAAGTGGTTGAGGAGTGTTTGGCTACATCAAACTGGCTTAATCAAACTGGCTTAAAATATTAGTTAAAGGTCTATAACATTTTATAATATTATGCATAACATACTTCTCTATGGTGCTTAACATACTCGTTAATGGTACAATTTCTCAAGGTTCGAAGGCGTTTGGACTTATTAGCCTAGTATAACATATTAGTTAATAGTTTATAACATACTAAAATGTTATATATAATTTACTTTCACATTCTATATAACAAACTAGTTAATGGTATAATTTTTCTTAGTTGAGAGGTGTTTGGCCCAATAAAGCAGATATAACATATTAGTACATTGTATATAACGTAATAATACTAAATTGTATATAACATTCTATTATGTTATACATAAAATACTTTCCCATCTTGCATAACATACTATTGGTTCATTATTTTTTATATAAATCGTTTCAAGGGTTAACATATGAGCATATTAAGCCATCGAATCCATGACCTGATATTTTGCCAACATACATCTGTGGTTCAATATTTAGCCAATAGTTACTCCATAAATTATAATTCTCCTTGTTGACTAGTGGCATGTTGATCTCCTAGAGGAGCATTTATTTGCACCTTTGTATTAGTGGCATCAGTGAGGTTGCAACCCCATTGATACACTTCACCACCAAGAGAGAGTCCCCCTGGATTATGATCTTTTTCGATGGAAAGAAGATTTGGAACAGGTTTATGGTTTAGAAAAAGGAATTCACTTTTGCAAAGTTATCTGTTTTATGATGTAGGGGCCACATTACAATAAGCGTGGAGAGCCTAGAAGATCTCTGATGATCAACCCCCACCAACGATATCTATAGATATGTTTGAAGATTCTGCAAAGTAAGATTTTACGGTATCTTGGCTAGAAGGGTCCAGACAGTATGAAGTAGGGGTTCACTACTTTTTGGCAATTTTGGAAATCCCCTAATTTGGCCTAGTGTTTGGTTCTTTGAGATAAGGGAGTCTAAATTTGAACTTTATTTCAAATCTACGAAGCAATAGGACAAGTAAGAAAAAGATGATCTTGAGTTACTTCAAACGCCAAACAGAAAAAACATGATGCAGGAACAATCAATTTTCAATTAACAAAAATAGAGACCACTAGAAGGGAATCATGAAGACAAAGCCATTGAAGCATTGCGCTTTGGGAGGAAAGTTTAAATAGGTAATGTGGGACCAAATTAAATTTGTGACTATGACTTTTAGTGTACCCTCTCCGCACATTTTGCCAATAAAGTAGATAGTGATATGCATTCTTGTTGCAGATGTTACCTAAGGGACCCAAGTTCTATATTGTAGTATCTTCAGTAGTTTGAGGGCTAGTATGCATTATTTGGTTTAGAGAAAAACATGACTGATAGAGCAATTTTTGCCTAAATATTGAACCGTGGGTAAATGTTGACTAAATATCGAAGTCATCTGTAGAGGGCTGAAACTGCCCCTCACTTAACCGCTGAACCGGTTTGGCCCTGCGTGAAGACGGAATAACATATTAGTTAACAGTCTATAATGTACAATTATAATATGTGCAATCTACTTTCCAATTCCACATAACATACTAGTTAGTGATATAATTTCTTGTGGTTGAGGAGTGTTTGGCTACATCAAACTGGCTTAAAATATTAGTTAAAGGTCTATAACATTTTATAATATTATGCATAACATACTTCTCTATGGTGCTTAACATACTCGTTAATGGTACAATTTCTCAAGGTTCAAGGCGTTTGGACTTATTAGCCTAGCATAACATATTATTTAATAGTTTATAACATACTAAAATGTTATATATAATTTACTTTCTCATTCTATATAACAAACTAGTTAATGGTATAATTTTTCTTAGTTGAGAGGTGTTTGGCCCAATAAAAGCAGATATAACATATTAGTACATTGTATATAACGTAATAATACTAAATTGTATATAACATACTATTATGTTATACATAAAATACTTTCCCATCTTGCATAACATACTATTGGTTCGTTATTTTTTGTATAAATCATTTCAAGGGTTAACATATGAGCATATTAAGCCATCGAATCCATGACCTGATATTTTGCCAACATACATCTGTGGTTCGATATTTGCCAATAGTTGCTCCATAAGTTATAATTCTCCTTGTTGACTCGTGACATGTTGATCTCCTAGAGGAGCATTTATATGCACCTTTGTATTAGTGGCATCAGTGAGGTTGCAAACCCATTGATACACTTCACCACCAATAGAGAGTCCCCTGGATTATGATCTTTTTTCGTTGGAAAGAAGATTTGGAACAGGTTTATGGTTTAGAAAAAGGAATTCACTTTTGCAAAGTTATCTATTTTATGATGTAGGGGCCACATTACAATAAGCTTGGAGAGCCTTGAAGATCTCTGATGATCAACCCCCACCAACGATATCTATGGATATGTTTGAAGATTCTGCAAAGTAAGATTTTACGGTATCTTGGCTAGAAGGGTCCAGACAGTTATGAAGTAGGGGTTCACTACTTTTTGGCAATTTTGGAAATCCCCTAATTTGGCCTAGTGTTTGGTTCTTTGAGATAAGGGAGTCTAAATTTGAACTTTATTTCAAATCTACGAACCAATAGTACAAGTAACAAAAAAAGATGATCTTGAGTTACTTCAAAGGCCAAACAGAGAGAACATGATGCAGGAACAATCAATTTTCAATTAACAAAAACAGAGACCACTAGAAGGGAATCATGAAGACAAAGCCATAGAAGCATTGCATTTGGGAGGAAAGTTTAAATAGGTAATGTCGGACCAAATTAAATTTGTGACTATGACTTTTAGTGTACCCTCCTGCACATTTTGCCAATATTGTACATAGTGATATGCACTCTTGTTGCAGATGTTACCTAAGGGACCCAAGTTCTATATGGTAGTATCTTCAGTAGTTTGAGGGCTAGTATGCATTATTTGGTTTAGAGAAAAAGATGACTCATAGAGCAATTTCTGCCTAAATATTGAACCATGGATAAATGTTGACTAAATATCGAGTCATCTGTAGTGGGCTGGAAGTGCCCCTCACTTAACCGCTGACCGGTTTGGCCCTACGTAGACGGAATAACATATTAGTTAACAGTCTATAATGTACAATTATAATATGTGCAATCTACTTTCCTTTTCCACATAATATACTAGTTAGTGATATAATTTCTTGTGGTTGAGGAGTGTTTGGCTACATTAAATTGGCTTAAAATATTAGTTAAAGGTCTATAACATTTTATAATATTATGCTAAACATACTTCTCTATGGTGCTTAACATACGAAGTTAATGCTACAATTTCTCAAGGTTCGAAGGGGTTTGGACTTATTAGCCTAGCATAACATATAAGTTAATAGTTTATAACATACTAAAATGTTATATATAATTTACTTTCTCATTCTATATAACAAACTAGTTAATGGTATAATTTTTCTTAGTTGAGAGGTGTTTGGCCCAATAAAGCAGATATAACATATTAGTACATTGTATATAACGTAATAATACTAAATTGTATATAACATACTATTATGTTATACATAAAATACTTTCCCATCTTGCATAACATACTATTGGTTCATTATTTTTTGTATAAATAGTTTCAAGGGTTAACATATGAGCATATTCACCATCGAATCCATGACCTGATATTTTGCCAACATATATCTGTGGTTCAATATTTGGCCAATAGTTGCTCCATAAGTTATAATTCTCCTTGTTGACTAGTGACATGTTGATCTCCTAGAGGAGCATTTATTTGCACCTTTGTATTAGTGGCATCAGAGAGGTTGCAACCCCATTGATACACTTCACCACCAATAGAGAGTCCCCCTGGATTATGATCTTTTTCGATGGAAAGAGGATTTGGAACAAGTTTATGGTTTAGAAAAAGGAATTCACTTTTGCAAAGTTATCTATTTTATGATGTAGGGGCCACATTACAATAAGCTTGGAGAGCCTTGAAGATCTCTGATGATCAACCCCCACCAACGATATCTATGGATATGTTTGAAGATTCTGCAAAGTAAGATTTTACGGTATCTTGGCAAGAAGGGTCCAGACAGTATGAAGTAGGGGTTCACTACTTTTTGGCAATTTTGGAAATCCCCTAATTTGGCCTAGTGTTTGGTTCTTTGAGATAAGGGAGTCTAAATTTGAACTTTATTTCAAATCTACGAAGCAATAGTACAAGTAACAAAAAGATGATCTTGAGTTACTTCAAAGGCCAAACAGAGAGAACATGATGCAGGAACAATCAATTTTCAATTAACAAAAACAGAGACCACTAGAAGGGAATCATGAAGACAAAGCCATAGAAGCATTGCATTTGGGAGGAAAGTTTAAATAGGTAATGTCGGACCAAATTAAATTTGTGACTATGACTTTTAGTGTACCCTCCTGCACATTTTGCCAATATTGTACATAGTGATATGCACTCTTGTTGCAGATGTTACCTAAGGGACCCAAGTTCTATATGGTAGTATCTTCAGTAGTTTGAGGGCTAGTATGCATTATTTGGTTTAGAGAAAAAGATGACTCATAGAGCAATTTTTGCCTAAATATTGAACCATGGATAAATGTTGACTAAATATCGAGTCATCTGTAGTGGGCTGGAAGTGCCCCTCACTTAACCGCTGACCGGTTTGGCCCCCACGTGAGGCGGAATAACATATTAGTTAACAGTCTATAATGTACAATTATAATATGTGCAATCTACTTTCCTATTCCACATAATATACTAGTTAGTGATATAATTTCTTGTGGTTGAGGAGTGTTTGGCTACATTAAATTGGCTTAAAATATTAGTTAAAGGTCTATAACATTTTATAATATTATGCGAAACATACTTCTCTATGGTGCTTAACATACGAGTTAATGCTACAATTTCTCAAGGTTCGAAGGGGTTTGGACTTATTAGCCTAGCATAACATATAAGTTAATAGTTTATAACATACTAAAATGTTATATATAATTTACTTTCTCATTCTATATAACAAACTAGTTAATGGTATAATTTTTCTTAGTTGAGAGGTGTTTGGCCCAATAAAGCAGATATAACATATTAGTACATTGTATATAACGTAATAATACTAAATTGTATATAACATACTATTATGTTATACATAAAATACTTTCCCATCTTGCATAACATACTATTGGTTCATTATTTTTTGTATAAATAGTTTCAAGGGTTAACATATGAGCATATTAAGCCATCGAATCCATGACCTGATATTTTGCCAACATATATCTGTGGTTCAATATTTGGCCAATAGTTGCTCCATAAGTTATAATTCTCCTTGTTGACTAGTGACATGTTGATCTCCTAGAGGAGCATTTATTTGCACCTTTGTATTAGTGGCATCAGAGAGGTTGCAACCCCATTGATACACTTCACCACCAATAGAGAGTCCCCTGGATTATGATCTTTTTCGATGGAAAGAGGATTTGGAACAAGTTTATGGTTTAGAAAAAAGAATTCACTTTTGCAAAGTTATCTGTTTTATGATGTAGGGGCCACATTACAATAAGCTTGGAGAGCCTTGAAGATCTCTGATGATCAACCCCCACCAACGATATCTATGGATATGTTTGACGATTCATCAAACTAAGATATTACGGTATCTTGGTTTGAAGGGTTCAGACTACATGAAGTTGGGGTTCACTACTTTTTGACAATTTTGGAAATCCCCTAATTTGGCCTAGTGTTTGGTTCTTTGAGGTAAGGGAGTCTAAATTTGAAGTTCATTTCAAATCTACGAAGCAATAGGACAAGTAAGAAAAATATGACCTTGTGTTACTTCAGAGGCCAAAGAGAGAGAACATGATGCAGGAACAATCAATTTTCTATTAACAAAAACAGAGGCCACTAGAAGAAATCATTAAGACAAAGCCATATAAGCATTGCGCTTGGGAGGAATGTTTAAATAGGAAATGTTTGGAACAAATTAAATTTGTGAGTATGAGTTTTCGTGTACCCTCCTCCACATTTTTCCTATATATAGTAGATAGTGATATGCACTCTTGATGGAGAAGTTACCTATGGGACCCAAGTTCTATATGATATTATCTTCAGTTGTTTGGGGATAGTACGCATTATTTGGTTTAGAAAAAAACATGACTCATAGAGCAATTTTTGCCTAAATATTGAACCAAGGATAAATGTTGACTAAATATCGAGTCATCTGTAGTGGGATGAAAGTGCCCGTCACTTAACCGCTGAACCGGTTTGGCCCTACGAAGACGGAATAATATATTAGTTAACAGTCTATAATGTACAATTATAATATGTGCATTCTACTTTCCTATTCCACATAATATACTAGTTAGTGATATAATTTCTTGTGGTTGAGGAGTGTTTGGCATTATCAAACTCGCTTAAAATATTAGTTAAAGGTCTATAACATTCTATAATATTATGCATAACATACTTCTCTATTGTGCTTAACATACTAATTAATGGTACAATTTCTCAATGTTCGAAGGCGTTTGGACTTATTAGCCTTGCATAACATATTAGTTAATCGTTTATAACATACTAAAATGTTATATATAATTTACTTTCTCATTCTTAATAACAAACTAGTTAATGACATAATTTTTCTTGGTTGAGAGGTGTTTGGCCGAATAAAGCAGATATAACATATTAGTACATTGTATATAACGTAATAATACTAAATTGTATATAACATACTATTACGTTATACATAAAATACTTTCCCATCTTGTATAACGTACTATTGGTTCATTATTTTTTGTATAAATCGGTTCAAAGGTTAACATATGAGCATATTTGCCATCGAATCCATGACTTAATATTTGTCAACATACATCTGTGGTTCGATGTTTATCCAATAGTTGCTCCATAAGTTATAATTCTCCTTGTTGACTTGTGATATGTGGATCACCTAGTAGAGTATTTATTTGCACCTCTGTGTTAGTGGCATAAGTGAGGTTGCAACCCCCTTGATACACTTGACCACCAATAGAGAGTCCCCCTGGATTATGACCTTTTTTTATGGAAAGAAGAATTGGAACAGGTTTATAGTTCAGAAAAAGGAATTCACTTTTGCAAAGTTATCTGTTTTATGATGTAGGGGCCACATTGCTATAAGCTTAGAGAACCTTGAAGATCTCTGATGATCAACCCCCACCAACGATATCTATGGATTTGCTTAAAGATTCATCAAAGTTAGATTTTAGGGTGTCGTGGTTTGAAGGGTCCAGATAATATGAAGTTGAGGTTCACTACTTTTTGGCAATTTTGGAAATCCCCTAATTTGGCCTAGAGTTTGGTTCTTTGAGGTTAGACAGTCTAAATTTGGAAGTTATTCCAAATCTTTGAAGAAATAGGACACGTATGAAAAAGTTGATCTTGTGTTACTTCAGAGGCCAAACAGAGAGAACATGATGCAAGAACAATCAATTTTAAATTAACAAAAATAGCGGCCAATTGAAGGGAATCATGAAGACAAAGCCATATAAGCATTGTGCTTGGGTGGAAATTTTAAATAGCAAATGTCGGACCAAATTAAGTTTGCGAGTTTGAATTTTAGTGTACCCTCCTCCATATTTTGCCAATATAGTAGATAGTGATTTGCACTTTTGATGGAGAAGTTACCTATGGGACTCAAGTTCTATACGCTAGTATCTACAGTAGTTTGAGGGATAGTATGCATTATTTGGTTTAGAAAAAAATATTTCTCATAGAGCAATTTTCCCCTAAATATTGAACCGTGGATAAATGTTGACTAAATATCGAGTAATCAGTAGTGGGATGATAGTGCCCCTCACTTAACCGCTGAACCAATTTGGCCCTACGAAGGCGGAATAACATATTAGTCAACGGTCTATAATGTACAATTATAATATGTGCAATCTACTTTCCTATTCCTCATAATATACTAGTTAGTGATATAATTTTTTTTAGTTGAGGAGTGTTTGGTTATATCAAACTGGCTTAAAATATTAGTTAAAAGTCTATAACATTCTATAATATTATGCATAACATACTTCTCTATTGTGCTGAACATACTAGTTAATGGTACAATTTCTCAGGGTTCGAGGGCGTTTGGACTTATTAGCCTAGAATAACATATTAGTTAGTAGTTTATAACATACTAATTGTTATATATAATTTGCTTTCTCATTTTATATAACAAACTAGTTAATGATATAATTTTTCTTGGTTGAGAGGTGTTTGGCCCTATAAAGCAGATATAACATATTAGTACATTGTATATAACGTAACAATACTAAATTATACTTAACATACAATTATGTTATACATAAAATTCTTTCCCATTTGTCATAACATACTATTGGTTCATTATTTTTTGAATAAATCTGTTCAAGGGTTAACATATGAGCATATTCCCCATCGAATCCATGACTTGATATTTTGCCAACATATATCTGTGGTTCGACATTTAGCCAATAGTTGCTCCATGAGTTATAATTCTCCTTGTTGACTAGTGATATGTTGATCTCGTAGTGGAACATTTATTTGCACCTTTGTATTAGTGGCATGAGTGAGGTTGCAACCCCCTTGATACACTTCACCACCAATAGAGAGTCCCGCTGGATTATGATCTTTTCCGATGGAAAGAAGATTTGGAACAGGTTTCTGGTTTACAAAAAGGAATTCACTTTTGCAAAGTTATCTTTTTTACGATGAAGGGGCCACATTACTTTAAGCTTAGAGAACCTTGAAGATCTCTGATGATCAACCCCCACCAACGATATCTACGGATTTGTTTGAAGATTCATCAAAGTTAGATTTTTGGGTATCTTGGTTTGAAGGGTCCAGATAATATGAAGTTGGGGTTCACTACTTTTTGGCAATTTTAGAAATCCCCTAATTTGGCCAAGAGTTTGGTTCTTTCAGGTAAGGGAGTCAAAATTCGAAGGTTATTTCAAATCTACGAAGCAATAGGACAAGTAAGAAAAAGATGATCTTGTGTTACTTCAGAGGCCAAAAAGAGAGAACATGATGCAGGAACAATCAATTTTCAATTAACAAAAACAGAGCCCACCAGAAGGGAATCATGAAGACAAAGCCAAAGAAGGATTGCGCTTGGGAGGAAAGTTTAAATATGTAATGTCGGACCAAATTAAATTTGTGACTATATATTTTAGTGTACCCTCTTGCACATTTTGCCAATATAGTAGACAGTGATATGCACTCTTGATGGAGAAGTTACCTAAGGGACCCAAGTTCTATATGCTAGTATCTTTAATAGTTTGAGGGATAGTATACATTAATTGTTTTACAAAAAAACCTGACTCATTGAGCAATTTTTGCCTAAATATTGAACCTTCGATAAATGTTAACTAAATATCGAGTCATCTGTAGTGGGATGAAAGTGCCCCTCACTTAACCGCTGAACCGGTTTGGCCCAACGAAGACGGAATAACATATCAGTTAACGGTCTATAATGTACAATTATAATATGCGCAATCTACTTTCCTATTCCACATAATATACTAGTAAGTGATATAATTTCTTGTGGTTGAGGAGTGTTTGGCTATATCAAACTGGCTTAAAATATTAGTTAAAGGTCTATAACATTCTATAATATTATGCAAAACATACTTCTCTTTTGTACTTAACATTCTAGTTAATGGTACAATTTCTCATGGTTCCAAGGCGTTTGGACTTATTAGCCTAGCATAACATATAATTTAATACTTTATAACATACTAAAATGTTATATATAATTTACTTTCTCATTCTATATAACAAACTAGATAATGGAATAATTTTTCTTGGTTGAGAGGTGTTTGGCCCTATAAAACAGATATAGCATATTAGTAGATTATATATAACGTAATAATACTAAATTGTATTTAACATACTATTATGTTATACATAAAATACTTTCCCGTCTTGCATAACATACTATTGGTTCATTATTTTTTGCATAAATCGGTTCAAGGGTTAACATATGATCATATTCCCCTTCGAATTCAAGACTTGGTATGTTGCTAACATACATCTGTGGTTCAATATTTTGCCAATAGTTGCTCCATGAGTTATAATTCTCCTTGTTGACTAGTGATATGTTGATCTCCTAGTGGAACATTTATTTGCACCTTTGTATTAGTGGCATCAGTAAGGTTGCAACCCCCTTGATACACTTCACCACCAATAGAAAGTCCCCATGGATTATGATCTTTTTCGATGGAAAGAAGATTTGGAACTGGTTTATGGTTTAGAAAAAGGAATTCACTTTTGCAAAGTTATTTGTTTTATGATGTAGGGGCCACATTACTATAAGCTTAGAGAACCTTGAAGATCTCTGATGATCAACCCCCACCAACGATATCTACGGATTTGTTTGAAGATTCATCAAAGTTAGATTTTTGGGTATCTTGGTTTGAAGGGTCCTGTTAATATGAAGTTGGGGTTCACTAGTTTTTGGCAATTTTGGAAATCCCCTAATTTGGCCAAGAGTTTGGTTCTTTGAGGTAAGGGAGTCAAAATTAGAAGGTTATTTCAAATCAACGAAGCAATAGGACTAGTAAGAAAAAGATGATCTTGTGTTACTTCAGAGGCCAAACAGAGAGAACATGATGCAGGAACAATCAATTTTCAATTAACAAAAATAAAGGCCAGCAGAAGGGAATGATGAAGTCAAAGCCATATAAGCACTGTGCTTGGGTGGAAAGTTTAAAAAGGTAATGACAGACTAAATTAAGTTTGTGAGTTTGAATTTTAGTGTACTGTCCTCCATATTTCGCCAATACAGTAGACAGTGATATGCACTCTTGATGGAGAAGTTACCTAAGGGACCCAAGTTCTATATGCTAGTATCTTCAGTAGTTTGAGGGATAGTATGCCTTACTTGGTTTACAAAAAAACCTGACTCATAGAGCAATTTTTGCCTTAATATTAAACCATGGATAAATGTTGACTAAATATCGAGTCATCTGTAGCGGGATGAAAGTGCCCCTCACTTAACCGTTGAACCGGTTTGGCGCTACGAAGATGGAATAACATATCAGTTAACGGTCTATAATGTACAATTATAATATGCGTAATCTACTTTCCTATTCCACATAATACACTAGTTAGTGATATAATTTCTTGTGGTTGAGGAGTGTTTCGCTATATCAAACTGGCTTAAAATATTAGTTAAAGGTCTATAACATTCTATAATATTATGCAAAATATACTTCTCTATTGTGCTTAACATAGTAGTTAATGGTACAATTTCTCAAGGTTCGAAGGCGTTTGGACTTATAAGCCTAGCATAACATATTATTTAATAGTTTATAACATTCTAAAATATTATATATAATTTAATTTCTCATTCTATATAACAAACTAGTTATTGGTATAATTTTTCTAAGTTGAGAGGTGTTTGGCCCTATAAAACAGATATAACATTTTAGTAGATTATATATAACGTAATAATACTAAACTATATATAACATACTATTATGTTATACAGAAAATACTTTCCCATCTTCCATAACATACTATTGGTTCATTATTTTTTGTATAAATCGGTTCAATGGTTAACATATGAGCATATTCGCCATCGAATCCATGACTTTATATTTTGCCAACATACATCTGTGGTTCGATGTTTAGCCAATAGTTGCTCCTTGAGTTATAATTCTCCTTGTTGACTAGTGATATGTCATCTCCTAGTGGAACATTATTTTGCACCTTTGTATTAGTGGCATGAGTGAGGTTGCAACCCCCTTGATACACTTCACCACCAATAGAGAGTCCCCCTGGATTATGATCTTTTTCGATGGAAAGAAGATTTGGAACAGGTTTCTGGTTTAGAAAAAGGAATGCACTTTTGCAAAGTTATCTGTTTTATGTTGAAGGGGCCACATTACTATAAGATTAGAGAACCTTGAAGATCTCTGATGATCAACCCCCACCAACGATATCTACGGATTAGTTTGAAGATTCATCAAAGTATGATTTTAGGTTATCTTGGTTTGAAGGGTCCAGATAATATGAAGTTGGGGTTCACTACTTTTTGGCAATTATGGAAATCCACTAATTTGGCCTAGAGTTTGGCTCTTTGAGGTAAGGGAGTCTAAATTAGAAGGTTATTTCAAATCTACGAAGTAATAGGACAAGTAAGAAAAAGATGATCTTGTTTTACTTCAGAGACCAAACAAAGAGAACAAGATGCAGGAACAATCAACTTTCAATTAACAAAAACAGAGGCCACCAGAAGGGAATCATGAAGACAAAGCCAAAGAAGCATTGCACTTGGGAGGAAAGTTTAAATAGGTAATATCGGACCAAATTAAATTTGTGACAATATATTTTAGTGTACCCTCTTGCACATTTTGCCAATATAGTAGACAATGATATGCACTCTTGACGGAGAAGTTACCTAAGGGACCCAAGTTCTATATGCTAGTATCTTCAATAGTTTGAGGGCTAGTATGCATTATTTGGTTTACAAAAAAACCGGACTCATTGAGCAATTTTTGCCTAAATATTGAACCGTGGATAAATGTTAACTAAATATCGAGTCATCTGTAGTGGGATGAAAGTGCCCCTCACTTAACCGCTGAACCGGTTTTGCCCAACGAAGACGGAATAACATATCAGCTAACGGTCTATAATGTATTATTATAATATGCGTAATCCACTTTCCTATTCCACATAATATACTAGTTAGTGATATAATTTCTTGTGGTTGAGGAGTGTTTGGCTATATCAAACTGGCTTAAAATATTAGTTAAAGGTCTATAACATTCTATAATATTATGCAAAACATACTTCTCTATTGTGCTTAACATACTAGTTAATAGTACAATTTCTCATGGTTCGAAGGCGTTTGGACTTATTAGCCTAGCATAACATATAATTTAATACTTTATAACATACTAAAATGTTATATATAATTTTCTTTCTCATTCTATATAACAAACTAGATAATGGTATAATTTTTCTTGGTTGAGAGGTGTTTGGTCCTATAAAACAGAAATAACATATTAGTAGATTATATATAACGTAATAATACTAAATTGTATTTAACATACTATTATGTTATACATAAAATATTTTCCCATCTTGCATAACATACTATTGGTTCATTATTTTTTGTATAAATCGGTTCAAGGGTTAACATATGATCATATTCGCCTACTAATCCATGACTAGATAAGTTGCCAACATACATCTGTGGTTCGATATTTAGCCAATAGTTGTTCCATGAGTTATAATTCTCCTTTTTGACTAGTGATATGTTGATCTCCTAGTGGAACATTTATTTGCAACTTTGTATTAGTGGCATGAGTGAGGTTGCAACCCCCTTGATACACTTCACCACCAATAAAGAGTCCCTCAGGATTATGATCTTTTTCGATGGAAAGAAGATTTGGAACAGGTTTATGGTTTAGAAAAAGGAATTCACTTTTGCAAAGTTATCTGTTTTATGATGTAGGGGCCATATTACTATAAACATAGAGAACCTAGAAGATCTCTGATGATCAACCCCCACCAACGATATTTACAAATTTATTTGAAGATTCATCAAAGTTAGATTTTTGGGTATCTTGGTTTGAAGGGTCCAGGTAATATGAAGTTGGGGTTCACTACTTTTTGGCAATTTTAGAAATCCCCTAATTTGGCCTAGAGTTTGGTTCTTTGAGGTAAGGGAGTCTAAATTTGAAGGTTATTTCAAATCTACGAAGCAATAGGACAACCAAGAAAAAGATGGTCTTGTGTTACTTCAGAGGCCAAACAGAGAGAACACGATGCAGGAACAATCACTTTTTAATTAACAAAAACAGAGGCCACCAGTAGGGAATCATGAAGACAAAGCCATAGAAGCATTGCGCTTGGGAGGAAAGTTTAAATAGGTAATGTCGGACCAAATTAAATTTGTGGCTATATATTTTAGTGTACCCTCCAGCACATTTTGCCAATATAGTAGAAAGTGATATGCACTCTTGATGGAGAAGTTACCTAAGGGACCCAAGTTCTATATGCTACTATCTTCAGTAGGTTGAGGGATAGTATGCATTACTTGGTTTACAAAAAAACCTGACTCATCGAGCAATTTTTGCCTAAATATTGAACCATGGATAAATGTTGACTAACTATCGAGTCATCTGTAGTGGGATGAAAGTGCCCCTCACTTAACCGCTGAACCGGTTTGGCCCTACGAAGACAGAATAATGTACAATTATAATATGCGCAATATACTAGTTAGTGATATAATTTCTTGTGGTTGAGGAGTGTTTGGCTATATCAAACTCGCTTAAAATATTAGTTAAAGGTCTATAACATTCTATAATATTATGGAAAACATACTTCTCTATTGTGCATAACAAACTAGTTAATGGTACAATTTCTGAAGGTTCGAAGGCGTTTGGACTTATTAGCCTAGCATAACATATTATTTAATAGTTTATAACATTCTAAAATATTATATATAATTTACTTTCTCTTTCTATTTAACAAACTAGTTAATGGTATAATTTTTCTTGGTTGAGAGGTGTTAGGCCCTATAAAATAGATATAAATATTAGTAGATTATATATAACGTAATAATACTAAATTGTATATAACATACTATTATGTTATACATAAAATACTTTCCCATCTTTCATAACATACTATTGGTTCATTATTTTTGGTAAAAATCGGTTCAAGGGTTAACATATGAGCACATTCGCCATCCAATCCATGACTTGATATTTTTGCCAACTTACATCTGTGATTCAATATATAGCCAATAGTTGTTCCATGAGTTATAAATCTCCTTGTTGACTCGTGATATGTTGATCTCCTAGTGGAACATTTATTTTCACCTTTGTATTAGTGGCATCAGTGAGGTTGCAACCCCCTTGATACACTTGACCACCAAAAGAGAGTCCTCCTGGATTATGATCTTTTTCGATGGAAAGAAGATTTGGAACAGGTTTATGGTTTAGAAAAAGGAATTCACTTTTGCAAAGTTATCTGTTTTATGATGTAGGGGCCTCATTACTATAAGCTTAGAGAACCTTGAAGATCTCTGATGATCAACCCCCACCAACGATATCTACGGATTTGTTTGAAGATTCATCAAAGTTAGATTTTAGGGTATCTTGGTTTGAAGGGTCCAGATAATATGAAGTTGGGGTTCACTACTATTTGGCAATTTTTGAAATGCCCTAATTTGGCCTAGAGTTTGGTTCTTTGAGGTAAGGGAGTCTAAATTAGAAGGTTATTTCAAATCTACGTAGCAATAGGACAAGTAAGAAAAAGATGATCTTGTGTTACTTCAGAGGCCAAACAGAGAGAACAAGATGCAGGAACAATCAATTTTTAATTAACAAAAACAGAGTCCACCAGAAAGGAATCATGAAGACAAAGCCAAAGAAGCATTGCGCTTGGGAAGAAAGTTTAAATAGGTAATGTCGGACCAAATTAAATTTGTGACTATATATTTTAGTGTACCCTCCTGCATATTTTGCCAATATAGTAGACAGTGATATGAACTCTTGATGGAGAAGTTACCTAAGGGACCCAAGTTCTATATGCTAGTATCTTCTGTAGTTTAAGGGATAGTATGCATTATTTGGTTTACAAAAAACCTGACTCATAGAGCTTTTTTTGCCTAAATATTGAACCATGAATAAATGTTGACTGAATATTGAGTCATCTGTAGTGGGATGAAAGTGCCCCTCACTTAACCGCTGAACCGGTTTGGCCCTACGACGAGGGAATAACATATCAGTTAACGGTCTATAATGTACAATTATATTATGCGCATTCTACTTTCCTATTCCACATAATATACTAGTTAGTGATATAATTTCTTATGGTTGACGAGTGTTTGGCTATATCAAACTGGCTTAAAATATTAGTTAAAGGTCTATAACATTCGATAATATTATGCAAAATATACTTCTCTATTGTGCTTAACATATTAGTTAATGGTACAATTTCTCATGGTTCGAAGGCGTTTGGACTTATTAGCCTAGCATAATATATTATTTAATACTTTATTACATACTAAAATGTAATATATAATTTACTTTCTCATTCTATATAACAAACTAGATAGTGGTATAATTTTTCTTGGGTGAAAGGTGTTTGGCCCTATAAAACAGATAGAACATATTAGTAGATTATATATAATGTAATAATACTAAATTATATTTAACATACAATTACGTTATACATAAAATACTTTCCCATCTTGCATAACATACTATTGGTTCATTATTTTTTAAATAAATCGGTTCAAGGGTTAACATATGAGCGTATTTGCCATCGAATCCATGACTTGATTTGTTGCCAACATACATTTGTGGTTCGATATTTAGCCAATAGTTGTTCCATGAGTTATAATTCTCCTTGTTGACTTGTGATATGTTGATCTCCTAGTGGAACATTTATTTGCACCTTTGTATTAGTGGCATCAGTGAGGTTGCAACCCCCTTGATACACTTCACTACCAATAGAGAGTCCCCCTGGATTATGATCTTTTTCGATGGAAAGAAGATTTGGAACAGGTTTATGATTAAGAAAAAAGAATTCACTTTTGCAAAGTTATCTATTTTAAGATGTAGGGGCCACATTACTATAAGCTTAGAGAACCTTGAAGATCTCTGATGATTAGCCCCCACCAACGATATCTACAAATTTCTTTGAAGATTCATCAAAGTTAGATTTTAGGGTATCTTGGTTTGAAGTGTCCAGATAATATGAAGTTGGGGTTCACTACTTTTTGGCTATTATGGAAATCCCCTAATTTGGCCTAGAGTTTGGTTCTTTGAGGTAAGGGAGTCTAAATTTGATGTTTATTTCAAATCTATGAAGCAATAGGACTAGTAAGAAAAAGATGATCTTGTGTTACTTCAGAGGCCAAACAGAGATAACAAGAAGCAGGAAAAAACAATTTTCAATTAACTAAAACAGAGGCCACCAGAAGGGAATCATGAAGACAAAGCCACAGAAGCATTGAGCTTGGGAGGAAAGTTTAAATAGGTAATGTCGGACCAAATTAAATTTGTGACTATATATTTTAGTGTACCCTCGTGCACATTTTGCACATAAAGTAGACATTGATATGCACTCTTGATGGAGAAGTTACCTAAGGGACCCAAGTTCTATATGCTAGTATCTTTAGTAGTTTGAGAGATAGTATGCATTATTTGGTTTACAAAAAAACCTGACTCATAGAGCAATTTTTGCCTAAATATTGAACCATGGATAAATGTTGACTAAATATTGAGTCATCTGTAGTGGAATGAAAGTGCCCCTCACTTAACCGCTGAACCGGTTTGGCGCTACGAACACGGAATAACATATCAGTTAACGGTCTATAATGAACAATTATAATATGCGCAATCTACTTTCCCATTCCACATAATATACTTGTTAGTGATATAATTTCTTGTGCTTGAGGAGTGTTTGGCTATATCAAACTGGCTTAAAATATTAGTTAAAGGTCTATAACATTTTATAATATTATGCAAAACACACTTCTCTATTGTGCTTAACGTACTAGTTAATGGTACAATTTCTCAAGGTTCGAAGGCGTTTGGACTTATTAGCCAAGCATAACATATAATTTAATACTTTATGACTTACTAAAATGTTATATATAATTTACTTTCTCATTCTATATAACAAACTAGATAATGGTATAATTTTTCTTGGTTGAGAGGTGTTTGGCCCTATAAAACAGATATAACATATTAGTAGATTATATATAACGTAATAATACTAAATTGTATTTAACATACTATTATGTTATACATAAAATACTTTCCCATCTTGCATAACATACTATTGGTTCATTATTTTTTGTATAAATCGGTTCAAGGGTTAACACATGAGCATATTCGCCTTCGAATCCATGACTTGATATGTTGCCAACATACATCTGTGGTTCGATATTTAGCCAATAGTTGCTCCACGAGTTATAATTCTCCTCGTTGACTAGTGATATGTTGATCTCCTAGTGGAACATTTATTTGCACCTTTGTATTAGTGGCATCAGTGAGGTTGCAACCCCCTTGATACACATCACCACCAATAGAGAGTCCCCCAGGATTATGATCTTTTTCGAAGGAAAGAAGATTTGGAACAGGTTTATGGTTTAGAAAAAGGAATTCACTTTTGCAAAGTTATCTGTTTTATGATGTAGGGGCCACATTACTATAAGCTTAGAGAACCTTGAAGATCTCTGATGATCAACCCCCACCAATGATATCTACGGATTTGATTGAAGATTCATCAAAGTTACATATTAGGGTATCTTGGTTTGAAGGGTCCAGATAATATGAAGTTGGGGTTCACTACTATTTGGGAATTTTGAAAATCCCCTAATTTGGCCTAGAATTTGGTTCCTTGAGGTAAGGGAGTCTAAATTAGAAGGTTATTTCAAATCTACGAAGCAATCGGACAAGTAAGAAAAAGATGCTCTCGTGTTACTTCAGAGGCCAAACAGAGAGAACAAGATGCATGAACAATCAATTTTCAATTAACAAAAACAAAGGCCACCAGATGGGAATCATGAAGACAAAGCCAAATAAGCATTGCGCTTGGGAGGAAAGTTTAAATAGGTAATATCGGACCAAATTAAATTTGTGACAATATATTTTAGTGTACCCTCCTGCACATTTTGCCAATATAGTAGACAGTAATATGCACTCTTGATGGAGAAGTTACCTAAGGGACCCAAGTTCTATATGCTAGTATCTTCAGTAGTTTGAGGGAAAGTATGCATTATTTGGTTTACAAAAAAACCTGACTCTTAGAGCAATTTTTGCCTAAATATTGAACCATGGATAAATGTTGACTAAATGACGAGTCATCTGTAGTGGGATGAAAGTGCCCCTCACTTAACCGCTGAACCGGTTTGGCCCTACGAAGACGGAATAACATATCAGTTAACGGTGTATAATGTACAATTATAATATGCGCAATCTACTTTCCTATTCCACATAATACACTAGGTAGAGATATAATTTCTTGTGGTTGAGGAGTGTTTGGCTATATCAAATTGGCCTAAAATATTAGTTAAAGGTCTATAACATTCTATAATAATATGCAAAACATTCTTCTCTATTGTGCTTAACATACTAGTTAATGGTACAATTTCTCATGGTTCGAAGGCGTTTGGACTTATTAGCCTAGCATAACACATAATTTAATACTTTATAACATACTAAAATGTTATATATAATTTAGTTTCTCATTCTATATAACAAACAAGATAATGGTATAATTTTTCTTGGTTGAGAAGTGTTTGGCCCTATAAAACAGATATAACATATTAGTAGATTATATATAACGTAATAATACTAAATTGTATTTAACATACTATTATGTTATACACAAAATACTTTCCCATCTTGCATAACATACTATTGGTTCATTATTTTTTGTATAAATCGGTTCAAGGGTTAACCTATGAGCATATTTGCCTTCGAATCCATGACTTGATATGTTGCCAACATACATCTGTGGTTCGATATTTAGCCAATATTTGCTCCATAAGTTATAATTCTCCTTGTTGAGTAGTGATATGTTGATCTCCTAGTGGAACATTTATTTGGACCTTTGTATTAGTGGCATCAGTGAGGTTTCAACCCCCTTGATACACATCACCACCAATAGAGAGTCCCCCAGGATTATGATCTTTTTCGATGGAAAGAAGATTTGGATCAGGTTTATGGTTTAGAAAAAGGAATTCACTTTTGCAAAGTTATCTAGTTTTATGATGTAGGGGCCACATTACTATAAGCTTAGAGAACCTTGAAGATCTCTGATGATCAACCCCCACCAACGATATCTACGGATTTGTTTGAAGATTCATCAAAGTTAGATTTTAGGGTATCTTGGTTGAAAGGGTCCAGATAATATGAAGTTGGGGTTCACTACTTTTTGGCAATTTTGGCAATCCCCTAATTTGGCCTAGAGTTTGGTTCTTTTAGGTAAGGGAGTCTAAATTTGAAGGTTATTTCAAATCTACGAAGCAATAGGACAAGTAAGAAAAAGATGATCTTGTGTTACTTAAGAGGCCAAACAGAGAGAACAAGAAGCAGGAAAAAACAATTTTCAATTAACTAAAACAGAGGCCACCAGAAGAGAATCATGAAGACAAAGCCAAAGAAGCATTGAGCTTGGGAGGAAAGTTTAAATAGGTAATGTCCGACCAAATTAAATTTGTGACTATCTATTTTAGTGTACCCTCCTGCACATTTTGCCAATATAGTAGACAGTGATATGCACTCTTGATGGAGAAGTTAACTAAGGGACCGAAGTTCTATATGCTAATATCTTCAGTAGTTTGAGGGATAGTATGCATTATTTGGTTTACAAAAAAACCTGACTCATAGAGCAATTTTTACCTAAATTTTGAACCATGGATAAATGTTGACTAAATATCAAGTCATCTGTAGTGGGATTGAAGTGCCCCTCACTTAACCGCTGAACCGGTTTGGCCCTACGACGATGGAATATCATATCAGTTAACGGTCTACAATGTACAATTATAATATGCGAAATCTACTTTCCTTTTCCTCATAATATACTAGTTAGTGATATAATTTCTTGTGGTTGAGGAGTGTTTGGCTATATCAAACTGGCTTAAAATATGAGTTAAAGGTCTATAACTTTCTATAATATTATGCAAAACATACTTCTCTATTGTGCATAACATACTAGTTAATGGTACAATTTCTCATGGTTCGAAGGCGTTTGGACTTATTAGCCTAGCATAACATATAATTTAATACTTTATAACATACTAAAATGTTATATATAATTTACATTCTCATTCTATATAACAAACTAGATAATGCTATAATTTTTCTTGGTTGAGAGGTGTTTGGCCCTATAAAACAGATATAACATATTAGAAGATTATATATAACATAATAATACTAAATTGTATTTAACATACTATTATTTTATACATAAAATACTTTCCCATCTTGCATAACATACTATTGGTTCATTATTTTTTGTATAAATCGGTTGAAGGGTTAACATATGAGCATATTCGCCATCGAATCCATGACTTGATATGTTGCCAACATACATTTGTGGTTCGATATTTAGCCAATAGTTCTCCATGAGTTATAATTCTCCTTGTTGACTAGTGATATGTTGAAGTCCTAGTGGAACATTTATTTGCACCTTTGTATTAGTGGCATCAGTGAGGTTGCAACCCCCTTGCTACACTTCACCACCAATAGAGAGTCCCCCTGGATTATGATCTTTTTCGATGGAAAGAAGATTTGGAACAGGTGTATGGTTTAGAAAAAGGAATTCACTTTTGCAAAGTTATGAGTTTTATGATGTAGGGGCCACATTACTATAAGCTAAGAGAACCTTGAAGATCTCTAATGATCAACCCCCACCAACGATATCTACGGATTTGTTTGAAGATTCATCAAAGTTAGATTTTAGGGTATCTTGGTTTGAAGGGTCCAGATAATATGAAGTTGGGATTCACTACTTTTTGGCAATTTTGGAAATCCCCTAATTTGGCCTAGAGTTTGGATCTTTGAGATAAGGGAGTCTAAATTAGAAGGTCATTTCAAATCTACGAAGCAATAGGACAAGTAAGAAAAAGATGATCTTGTGTTACTTCAGAGGCCAAACAGAGAGTACAAGTTGCTGGAACAATCAATTTTCAATTAACAAAAACAGAGGCCACCAGAAGGGAATCATGAAGACAAAGCCAAAGAAGCATTGCGCTTCGAAGGAAAGTTTAAATAGGTAATGTCGGAAAAAAATTAAATTTGTGACTAAATATTTTAGTGTACCCTCCTGCACATTTTGCCAATATAGTAGATAGTGATATGCACTCTTGATGGAGAAGTTAACTAAGGGACCCAAGTTCTATATGCTAGTATCTTCAGTAGCTTGAGGGATAGTATGCATTATTTGGTTTATAAAAAAACCTGACTCATGGAGAAATTTTTCCCTAAATATTGAACGATGGATAAATGTTGACTAAATATTGGGTCATCTGTAGTGGGATGAAAGTGCCCCTCATTTAACTGCTGAACCGGTTTGGCCCTACGAAGACGGATTATCATATTAGTTAACGGTCTATAATGCACAATTATAATATGCGAAATCTACTTTCCTATTCCACATAATATACTAGTTAGTGATATAATTTCTTGTGGTTGAGGAGTGTTTGGCAATATAAAACTGGCTTAGAGGTACAATTTTTATGATATTATGGAAAACATACTTCTCTATTGTGCATAACATACTAGTTAAAGGTACAATTTCTCATGGTTCGAAGGCGTTTGGACTTATTAGCCAAGCATAACATATAATTTAATACTTTATGACATACTAAAATGTTATATATAATTTACTTTCTCATTCTATATAACAAACTAGATAATGGTATAATTTTTCTTGGTTGAGAGGTGTTTGGCCCTATAAAACAGATATAACATATTAGAAGATTAAATATAACGTAATATTACTAAATTGTATTTAACATACTATTATGTTATACATAAAATACTTTCCCATCTTGCATAACATTCTAGTGGTTCAATATTTTTTGTTTAAATCGGTTCAAGGGTTAACATATGAGCATATTCGCCATCTAATCCATGACTTGATATGTTGCCAACATACATCTGTGGTTCGATATTTAGCCAATAGAAGCTCCATGAGTTATAATTCTCCTTGTTGACTAGTGATATGTTGAACTCCTAGTGGAACATTTATTTGCACCTTTGTATTAGTGGCATCAGTGAGGTTGCAACCCCCTTGCTACACTTCACCACCAATAGAGAGTCCCGGTGGATTATGATCTTTTTTGATGGAAAGAAGATTTGGAACAGGTTTATGGTTTAGAAAAAGGAATTCACTTTTGCAAAGTTATGAGTTTTATGATGTAGGGGCCACATTACTATAAGCTTAGAGAACCTTGAAGATCTCTAATGATCAACCCCCACCAACGATATCTACGGATTTGTTTGAAGATTCATCAAAGTTAGATTTTAGGGTATCTTGGTTTGAAGGGTCCAGATAATATGAAGTTGGGGTTCACTACTTTTAGGCAATTTTGGAAATCCCCTAATTTGGCCTAGAGTTTGGTTCTTTGAGGTAAGGGAGTCTAAATTAGAAGGTTATTTCAAATCTACGAAGCAATAGGACAAGTAAGAAAAAGTTGATCTTGTGTTACTTCAGAGGCCAAACAGAGAGAACAAGATGCTGGAACAATCAATTTTCAATTAACAAAAATACAGGTCACCAGAAAGGAATCATGAAGACAAAGCCAAAGAAACATTGCGCTGGAGAGGAAATTTCAAATAGGTAATGTCGGACCAAATTAAATTTGTGACTATATATTTTAGTGTACCCTCTTGCACATTTTGCCAATATAGTAGACAGTGATATGCACTCTTGATGGAGAAGTTACCTAAGGGACCCAAGTTCAATATGCTAGTATCTTCTATAGTTTCAGGTATAGTATGCATTATTTGGTTTACAAAAAAACCTGACTCATAGAGCAATTTTTGCCTAAATATTGAACCATGGATAAATGTTGACTAAATATCGAGTCATCTGTAGTGGGATGAAAGTTCCCCTCACTTAACCGCTGAACCGGTTTGGCCCTACGAAGATGGAATATCATATCAGTTAACGGTCTAATGTACAATTATAATATGCGAAATCTACTTTCCTATTCCTCTTAATATACTAGTTAGTGATATAATTTCTTGTGATTGAGGAGTGTTTGGATATATCAAACTGGCTTAAAATATGAGTTAAAGGTCTATAACATTCTATAATATTATGCAAAATAAAGTTCTCTATTGTGCATAACATACTAGTTAATGGTACAATTTCTCATGGTTCGAAGGCGTTTGGACTTATTAGCCTAGCATAACATATTATTTAATTCTTTATAAAATACAAAAATGTTATATATAATTTACTTTCTCATTCTATATAACAAAATAGATAATGGTATAATTTTTCTTGGTTGAGAGGCGTTTGGCCCTATAAAACAGATATAACATATTAGAAGGTTATATATAACGTAATTCTACTAAATTGTATTTGACATACTATTATGTTATACATAAAACACTTTCCCATCTTGCATAACATACTATTGGTTCATTATTTTTTGTATAAATCGGTTCAAGGGTTAACATATGAGAATATTCGCCATCGAATCCATGACTTGATATGTTGCCAACATACATCTGTGGTTCGATATTTAGCCAATAGTTTCTCCATGAGTTATAATTCTCCTTATTTACAAGTGATATGTTGATCTCCTGGTGGAGGATTTTTTTGCACCTTTGTATTAGTGGCATCAGTGAGGTTACAACCCCCTTGATACCCTTCACCACCAATAGAGAGTCCCCCTGGATTATGATCTTTTTCGATGGAAAGAAGATTTGGAACAGGTTTATGGTTTAGAAAAAGGTATTCACTTTTGCAAAGTTATCTGTTTTATGATGTAGGAGCCACATTACTATAAGCATGGAGAACCTCGAAGATCTCAGATGATCAACCCCCACCAACGATATCTACGGATATGTTTGAAGATTCATCAAAGTTAGATTTAAGGGTATCTTGGTTTGAAGGGTCCAGATAATATGAAGTAGGGGTTCACTACTTTTTGGCAATTTTTGAAATCCCCTAATTTGGCTTAGAGTTTGGTTCTTTGAGGTAAGGGAGTCTAAATTTGGAGGTTATTTGAAATCTACGAAGCAATAGGACAAGTACGAAAAAGATGATCTTGTGTTACTTCAGAGGCCAAACAGAGAGAACATGATGCAGGAACAATCAATTTTCAATAAACAAAAATAGAGACCATTTGAAGGGAATCATGAAGACAAAGCCATATAAGCTCGGTGCTTGGGTGGAAAGTTTAAATAGGTAATGTCGGACCAAATTAAGTTTGTGAGTTTGAATTTTAGTGTACCCTCCTCCACATTTTGCCAATATAGTAGATAGTGATAAGCACTCTTGATATAGAAGTTACCTATGGGACTCAAGTTCTATATGCTAGTATCTTCAGTAGTTTGAGGGATAGTATGCATTATTTGGTTAAGAAAAAAACATGTCTCATAGAGCAATTTTTTCCTAAATATTGAACCATGGATAAATATTGACTAAATATCGAGTCAGCTGTAGTGGGATGAAAGTGCCCCTCACATAACCGCTGAACCGGTTTGGCCCTACAAAGACGGAATAACACATTAGTTAACGGTCTATAATGTACAATTATAATAAGTGCAATCTACTTTCCTATTCCACATAATATACTAGTTAGTGATACATTTTCTTGTGGTTGATTAGTGTTTGGCTATATCAAACTGGCTTAAAATATTAATTAAAGGCCTAAAACATTCTCTAATATTATGCGTAACATACTTCTCTATTGTGCTTAACATACTAGTTAATGGTACAATTTCTCAAGGTTCGAAGTCGTTTGGATTTATTAGCCTAGCATAACATATTAGTTAATAATTTATAACATAATAAAATGTTATATATAATTTACTTTCTCATTCTATATAACAAACTAGTTAATGGTATAATTTTTCTTGGTTGAGAGGTGTTTGGCCCTTTAAAACAGATATAACATATTAGTAAATTATATATAACGTAATAATACTAAATTATATATAACATACTATTATGTTATACATAAAATACTTTCCCATCTTGCATAACATACTATTGGTTCATTATTTTTTGTGTAAATCGACTCAAGGGTTAACATATGAGCATATTCGCCATAGAATTTATGTCTTGATATTTTGCCAACATACATCTGTGGTTCGATATTTAGCCAATACTTGCACCACGAGTTGTAATTCTCCTTGTTGACTAGTGATATGTTGATCTGCTAGTGGAGCATTTATATGCACCTTTGTATTAGTGGCATCAGTGAGGTTGCAACCCCCTTGATACACTTCACCACCAATAGAGAGTCCCCCTGGATTATGATCTTTTTCGATGGAAAGAAGATTTGGAACAGGTTTATGCTTTAGAAAAAGGAATTCACTTTTACAAAGTTATTTTTTTTATGATGTAGCGGCCACATTGCTATATGCTTGGAGAACCTAGAAGATCTCTGAAGATCAACCCCCACAAACGATATCTACGGATATGTTTCACGATTCATCAAAGTTAGATTTTAGGGTATCTTGGTTTGAAGGGTCCAGATAATATGAAGTTGGGGTTCCCTACTTTTCGGCAATTTTGGAAATCCCCTAATTTGGCCTAGTGTTTGGTTCTTAGAGGTAAGGGAGTCAAAATTTGAATGTTATTTCAAATCATCGAAGCAAAAGGACAAGTATGAAAAAGATGATCTGGTGTTAGTTCAGAGTCCAAACAAAGAGAACATGATGCAGAAACAATCAATTTTCAATTAACAAAAACAGAGGCCAATTGAAGCGAATCATGAAGACAAAGCCATATAAGCATTGTGCTTGGGTGGAAAGTTTAAATAGGTAATGTCGGACCAAATTAAGTTTGTGAGTTTGAATAGTAGTGTACCCTCCTCCACATTTAGCCAATATAGTAGATAGTGATATGCACTCTTGACGGAGAAGTTACCTATGGGACTCAAGTTCTATATGCTAGAATCTTCAGTAGTTTGAGGGATAGTATGCATTATTTGGTTTAGAAAAAAACAAGTCACGTAGAGAAATTTATGCCTAAATATTGAACCATAGATAAATATTGACTAAATATCGAGTCAACTGTAGTGGGATGAAAGTGCCCCTCACTTAACCGCTGAACTGATTTGGCCCTACGAAGACGAAATAAAATATTAGTTAATGGTCTATAATGTACAATTATAATATGTGCAATCTACTTTTCTATTTCACATAATATACTAGTTAGTGATATAATTTCTTGTGGTTGAGGAGTGTTTGGCTATATCAAACTGGCTTAAAATATTAGTTAAAGGTCTATAACATTCTTTAATATTGTGCATAACATACTTCTCTATTGTGCTTAACATACTAGTTAATGGTACAGTTTCTCAAGGTTCGAAGGCGTTTGGATTTATTAGCCTAGCATAACATATTAGTTAATAATTTATAACATACTAAAATGTTATATATAATTTACATTCTCATTCTACATAACAAACTAGTTAATTATATAATTTTTCTTGGTTGAGAGGTGTTTTGCCCTATAAAGTAGATATAAGATATTAGTAGATTGTATATAACGTAATAATAATAAATTGTATATAACATACAATTATGTTATACATAAAATACTTTCCCATCTTGCATAACATATTATTGGTTCATATGTGCATATTCGCCATCGAATCCATGACTTCATATTTTGCCGACATACATCTGTTATTCAATATTTATCCAATAATTACTCCATGTGTTGTAATTCTCCTTATTGACTTGCGATATGTTGATCACCTAGAAGAGTATTTATTTGCACCTTTGTATTAGTGGCATCAGTGAGGTTGTAACCCCCTTGATACATTTGACCACCAATAGAGAGTCCCCCTGGATTTTGACCTTTTTATATGGAAAGAAGATTTGGAACAGGTTTATGGTTTAGAAAAAGGAATTCAATTTTACAAAGTTATCAGTTTTATGATGTAGGGGCCACATTACTATAAGCTTGGAGAACCTTGAAGATCTCTGATGATCAACCCCCACCAACGATATCTACGGATATGTTTGAAGATTCATCAAAGTTAGATTTTAGGGTATCTAGGTTTGAAAGGTCCAGATAATATGAAGCTAGCGTTTACTACTTTTTGGCAATTTTGGAAATCCCCTAATTTGGCCTAGAGTTTGGTTCTTTGAGGTAAGGGAGTCTAAATTTGGAGGTTACATCAATTCAATGAAGCAATAGGACAAGAATGAAAAAGATGATCTTGTGTTACTTCAGAGGCAAAACAGAGAGAACATGATGCAGGAACAATCAATTTTCAACTAACAAAAATAGAGGCCAATTGAAGGGAATCATGAAGACAAAGCCATATAAGCACTGTGCTTGGGTGGAAAGTTTAAATTGGTAATGTCAGACCAAATTAAGTTTGTGAGTTTGAATTTTAGTGTACCCTCCTCCACATTTTGCTAATATAGTAGATAGTGATATGCACTCTTGATGGAGAAGTTACCTATGGGACTCAAGTTCTATATGCTTGTATCTTTAGTAGTTTGAGAGATAGTATGCATTATTTGGTTTAGAAAAAAACATGTCTCATAGAGCAATTTTTGCCTAAATGTTGAAACATGGATAAATATTGACTAAATATCGAGTCATCTGTAGTGGGATGAAAGTGCCCCTCACTTTACCGCTGAACCGATTTGACCCTACGAAGACGAAATAAAATATTAGTCAACGGTCTATAATGTACAATTATAATATGTGCAATCTACTTTTCTATTTCACTTAATATACTAGTTAGTGATATAATTTCTTGTGGTTGAGGAGTGTTTGGCTATATCAAACTGGCTTAAAATATTAGTTAAAGGTCTATAACATTCTATAATATTATTCATAACATACTTGTCTATTGTGCTTAACATACTAGTTAATGGTACAATTTCTCAAGGTTCGAAGGCGTTTGGATTTATTAGCCTAGCATAACATATTAGTTAATAATTTATAACATTCTAAAATGGTATATATAATTTACTTTCTCATTCTATATAACAAACTAGTTAATGGTATAATTTTTCTTTGTTATGAGGTGTTTTGCCCTATAAAGCAGATATAACATATTAGTAGATTGTATATAACGTAATAATACTAAATCGTATATAACATACTATTATGTTATACATAAAATACTTTCCCTTCTTGCATAACATATTATTGGTTCATATGTACATTTTCGCCATCGAATCCATGACTTCATATTTTGCCGACATACATCTATTATTCAATATTTAGCCAATAATTGCTCCATGTGTTGTAATTCTGCTTATTGACTTGTGATATGTTGATCACCTAGAAGAGTTTTTATTTGCACCTTTGTATTAGTGGCATCAGTGAGGTTGTAACCCCCTTGATACACTTGACCACCAATAGAGAGTCCCCCTGGATTATGACCTTTTTCGATGGAAAGAAGATTTGGAACAGGTTTATGGTTTAGAAAAAGGAATTCAGTTTTGCAAAGTTATCAGTTTTACGATGTAGGGGCCACATTACTATAAGGTTGGAGAACCTTGAAGATCTCTGATGATCAACCCCCACCAACGATATCTACGGATATGTTTGAAGATTCATCAAAGTTAGATTTTAGGGTATCTAGGTTTGAAAGGTCCAGATAATATGAAGTTGGCGTTCACTACTTTTTGGCAATTTTGGAAATCCCCTAATTTGGCATAGAGTTTGGTTCTTTGAGGTAAGGGAGTCTAAATTTGGAGGTGATATCAATTCAATGAAGCAAAAGGACAAGAATGAAAAATATGATCTTGTGTTACTTCAGAGGCAAAACAGAGAGAACATGATGCAGGAACAATCAATTTTCAACTAACAAAAATAGAGGCCAATTGAAGGGAATCATGAAGACAAAGCTATATAAGCACTGTGCTTGGGTAGAAAGTTTAAATTGGTAATGTCAGACCAAATTAAGTTTGTGAGTTAGAATTTTAGTGTACCCTCCTCCACATTTTGCTAATATAGTAGATAGTGATATGCACTCTTGATGGAGAAGTTACCTATGGGACTCAAGTTCTATATGCTTGTATCTTTAGTAGTTTGAGAGATAGTATGCATTATTTGGTTTAGAAAAAAACATGTCTCATAGAGCAATTTTTGCCTAAATGTTGAAACATGGATAAATATTGACTAAATATCGAAAGTCATCTGTAGTGGGATGAAAGTGCCCCTCACTTAACCGCTGAACCGATTTGGCCCCTCTGAAGGCGAAATAAAATATTAGTCAACGGTCTATAATGTACAATTATAATATGTGCAATCTACTTTTCTATTTCACATAATATACTAGTTAGTGATATAATTTCTTGTGGTTGAGGAGTGTTTGGCTATATCAAACTGGCTTAAAATATTAGTTAAAGGTCTATAACATTCTATAAAATTATTCATAACATATTTCTCTATTGTGCTTAACATACTAGTTAATGGTACAATTTCTCAAGGTTCGAAGGCATTTGGATTTATTAGCCTAGCATAACATATTAGTTACTAATTTATAACATACAAAAATGTTATATATAATTTACTTTCTCATTCTATATAACAAACTAGTTAATGGTATAATTTTTCGTGTTGAGAGGTGTTTTGCCCTATAAAGCAGATATAACATATTAGTAGATTGTATATAACGTAATAATACTAAATTGTATATAACATACAATTATGTTATACATAAAATACTTTCCCATCTTGCATAACATATTATTGGTTCATATGTGCATATTCGCCATCGAATCCATGACTTCATATTTTGCCGACATACATCTATTATTCAATATTTAGCCAATAATTGCTCCATGTGTTGTAATTCTCCTTATTGACTTGTGATAAGTTGATCACCTAGAAGAGTATTTATTTGCACCTTTGTATTAGTGGCATCAGTGAGGTTGTAACCCCCTTGATACACTTGACCACCAATAGAGAGTCCCCCTGGATTATGACCTTTTTCGATGGAAAGAAGATTTGGAACAGGTTTATGGTTTAGAAAAAGGAATTCAGTTTTGCAAAGTTATCAGTTTTACGATGTAGGGGCCACATTACTATAAGGTTGGAGAACCTTGAAGATCTCTGATGATCAACCCCCACCAACGATATCTACGGATATGTTTGAAGATTCATCAAAGTTAGATTTTAGGGTATCTAGGTTTGAAAGGTCCAGATAATATGAAGCTGGCGTTTACTACTTTTTGGCAATTTTGGAAATCCCCTAATTTGGCCTAGAGTTTGGTTCTTTAAGGTAAGGGAGTCTAAATTTGGAGGTTACATCAATTCAATGAAGCAATAGGACAAGAATGAAAAAGATGATCTTGTGTTACTTCAGAGGCAAAACAGAGAGAACATGATGCAGGAACAATCAATTTTCAACTAACAAAAATAGAGGCCAATTGAAGGGAATCATGAAGACAAAGCCATATAAGCACTGTGCTTGGGTGGAAAGTTTAAATTGGTAATGTCAGACCAAATTAAGTTTGTGAGTTTGAATTTTAGTGTACCCTCCTCCACATTTTGCTAATATAGTAGATAGTGATATGCACTCTTGATGGAGAAGTTACCTATGGGACTCAAGTTCTATATGCTTGTATCTTTAGTAGTTTGAGAGATAGTATGCATTATTTGGTTTAGAAAAAAACATGTCTCATAGAGCAATTTTTGCCTAAATGTTGAAACATGGATAAATATTGACTAAATATCGAGTCATCTGTAGTGGGATGAAAGTGCCCCTCACTTTACCGCTGAACCGATTTGACCCTACGAAGACGAAATAAAATATTAGTCAACGGTCTATAATGTACAATTATAATATGTGCAATCTACTTTTCTATTTCACTTAATATACTAGTTAGTGATATAATTTCTTGTGGTTGAGGAGTGTTTGGCTATATCAAACTGGCTTAAAATATTAGTTAAAGGTCTATAACATTCTATAATATTATTCATAACATACTTGTCTATTGTGCTTAACATACTAGTTAATGGTACAATTTCTCAAGGTTGAAGGCGTTTGGATTTATTAGCCTAGCATAACATATTAGTTATTAATTTATAACATTCTAAAATGGTATATATAATTTACTTTCTCATTCTATATAACAAACTAGTTAATGGTATAATTTTTTTCTTTGTTATGAGGTGTTTTGCCCTATAAAGCAGATATAACATATTAGTAGATTGTATATAACGTAATAATACTAAATCGTATATAACATACTATTATGTTATACATAAAATACTTTCCCTTCTTGCATAACATATTATTGGTTCATATGTACATTTTAAGCCATCGAATCCATGACTTCATATTTTGCCGACATACATCTATTATTCAATATTTAGCCAATAATTGCTCCATGTGTTGTAATTCTGCTTATTGACTTGTGATATGTTGATCACCTAGAAGAGTTTTTATTTGCACCTTTGTATTAGTGGCATCAGTGAGGTTGTAACCCCCTTGATACACTTGACCACCAATAGAGAGTCCCCCTGGATTATGACCTTTTTCGATGGAAAGAAGATTTGGAACAGGTTTATGGTTTAGAAAAAGGAATTCACTTTTGCAAAGTTATCAGTTTTATGATGCAGGGGCCACATTACTATAGGCTTGGAGAACCTTGAAAATCTCTGATGATCAACCCCCACCAACGATATCTACGGATATGTTTGAAGATTCATCAAAGTTAGATTTTAGGGTATCTAGGTTTGAAAGGTCCAGATAATATGAAGTTGGCGTTCACTACTTTTTGGCAATTTTGGAAATCCCCTAATTTGGCATAGAGTTTGGTTCTTTGAGGTAAGGGAGTCTAAATTTGGAGGTGATATCAATTCAATGAAGCAAAAGGACAAGAATGAAAAATATGATCTTGTGTTACTTCAGAGGCAAAACAGAGAGAACATGATGCAGGAACAATCAATTTTCAACTAACAAAAATAGAGGCCAATTGAAGGGAATCATGAAGACAAAGCTATATAAGCACTGTGCTTGGGTAGAAAGTTTAAATTGGTAATGTCAGACCAAATTAAGTTTGTGAGTTAGAATTTTAGTGTACCCTCCTCCACATTTTGCTAATATAGTAGATAGTGATATGCACTCTTGATGGAGAAGTTACCTATGGGACTCAAGTTCTATATGCTTGTATCTTTAGTAGTTTGAGAGATAGTATGCATTATTTGGTTTAGAAAAAAACATGTCTCATAGAGCAATTTTTGCCTAAATGTTGAAACATGGATAAATATTGACTAAATATCGAGTCATCTGTAGTGGGATGAAAGTGCCCCTCACTTAACCGCTGAACCGATTTGGCCCTACGAAGACGAAATAAAATATTAGTCAACGGTCTATAATGTACAATTATAATATGTGCAATCTACTTTTCTATTTCACATAATATACTAGTTAGTGATATAATTTCTTGTGGTTGAGGAGTGTTTGGCTATATCAAACTGGCTTAAAATATTAGTTAAAGGTCTATAACATTCTATAAAATTATTCATAACATACTTCTCTATTGTGCTTAACATACTAGTTAATGGTACAATTTCTCAAGGTTCGAAGGCATTTGGATTTATTAGCCTAGCATAACATATTAGTTACTAATTTATAACATACAAAAATGTTATATATAATTTACTTTCTCATTCTATATAACAAACTAGTTAATGGTATAATTTTTCGTGTTGAGAGGTGTTTTGCCCTATAAAGCAGATATAACATATTAGTAGATTGTATATAACGTAATAATACTAAATTGTATATAACATACAATTATGTTATACATAAAATACTTTCCCATCTTGCATAACATATTATTGGTTCATATGTGCATATTCGCCATCGAATCCATGACTTCATATTTTGCCGACATACATCTATTATTCAATATTTAGCCAATAATTGCTCCATGTGTTGTAATTCTCCTTATTGACTTGTGATAAGTTGATCACCTAGAAGAGTATTTATTTGCTCCTTTGTATTAGTGGCATCAGTGAGGTTGTAACCCCCTTGATACACTTGACCACCAATAGAGAGTCCCCCTGGATTATGACCTTTTTCGATGGAAAGAAGATTTGGAACAGGTTTATGGTTTAGAAAAAGGAATTCAGTTTTGCAAAGTTATCAGTTTTACGATGTAGGGGCCACATTACTATAAGGTTGGAGAACCTTGAAGATCTCTGATGATCAACCCCCACCAACGATATCTACGGATATGTTTGAAGATTCATCAAAGTTAGATTTTAGGGTATCTAGGTTTGAAAGGTCCAGATAATATGAAGCTGGCGTTTACTACTTTTTGGCAATTTTGGAAATCCCCTAATTTGGCCTAGAGTTTGGTTCTTTAAGGTAAGGGAGTCTAAATTTGGAGGTTACATCAATTCAATGAAGCAATAGGACAAGAATGAAAAAGATGATCTTGTGTTACTTCAGAGGCAAAACAGAGAGAACATGATGCAGGAACAATCAATTTTCAACTAACAAAAATAGAGGCCAATTGAAGGGAATCATGAAGACAAAGCCATATAAGCACTGTGCTTGGGTGGAAAGTTTAAATTGGTAATGTCAGACCAAATTAAGTTTGTGAGTTTGAATTTTAGTGTACCCTCCTCCACATTTTGCTAATATAGTAGATAGTGATATGCACTCTTGATGGAGAAGTTACCTATGGGACTCAAGTTCTATATGCTTGTATCTTTAGTAGTTTGAGAGATAGTATGCATTATTTGGTTTAGAAAAAAACATGTCTCATAGAGCAATTTTTGCCTAAATGTTGAAACATGGATAAATATTGACTAAATATCGAGTCATCTGTAGTGGGATGAAAGTGCCCCTCACTTAACCGCTGAACCGATTTGACCCTACGAAGACGAAATAAAATATTAGTCAACGGTCTATAATGTACAATTATAATATGTGCAATCTACTTTTCTATTTCACATAATATACTAGTTAGTGATATAATTTCTTGTGGTTGAGGAGTGTTTGGCTATATCAAACTGGCTTAAAATATTAGTTAAAGGTCTATAACATTCTATAATATTATTCATAACATACTTGTCTATTGTGCTTAACATACTAGTTAATGGTACAATTTCTCAAGGTTCGAAGGCGTTTGGATTTATTAGCCTAGCATAACATATTAGTTATTAATTTATAACATTCTAAAATGGTATATATAATTTACTTTCTCATTCTATATAACAAACTAGTTAATGGTATAATTTTTCTTTGTTATGAGGTGTTTTGCCCTATAAAGCAGATATAACATATTAGTAGATTGTATATAACGTAATAATACTAAATCGTATATAACATACTATTATGTTATACATAAAATACTTTCCCTTCTTGCATAACATATTATTGGTTCATATGTACATTTTCGCCATCGAATCCATGACTTCATATTTTGCCGACATACATCTATTATTCAATATTTAGCCAATAATTGCTCCATGTGTTGTAATTCTGCTTATTGACTTGTGATATGTTGATCACCTAGAAGAGTTTTTATTTGCACCTTTGTATTAGTGGCATCAGTGAGGTTGTAACCCCCTTGATACACTTGACCACCAATAGAGAGTCCCCCTGGATTATGACCTTTTTCGATGGAAAGAAGATTTGGAACAGGTTTATGGTTTAGAAAAAGGAATTCACTTTTGCAAAGTTATCAGTTTTATGATGCAGGGGCCACATTACTATAGGCTTGGAGAACCTTGAAAATCTCTGATGATCAACCCCCACCAACGATATCTACGGATATGTTTGAAGATTCATCAAAGTTAGATTTTAGGGTATCTAGGTTTGAAAGGTCCAGATAATATGAAGTTGGCGTTCACTACTTTTTGGCAATTTTGGAAATCCCGTAATTTGGCCTAGAGGTTGGTTCTTTGAGGTAAGGGAGTCTAAATTTGGAGGTTACATCAATTCAATGAAGCAATAGGACAAGTATGAAAAAGATGATCTTGTGTTACTTCAGAGGCCAAAAGAGAGAACATGATGCAGGAACAATCAATTTTCAACTAACAAAAAATAGAGGCCAATTGAAGGGAATCATGAAGACAAAGCCATATAAGCACTGTGCTTGGGTGGAAAGTTTAAATTGGTAATGTCAGACCAAATTAAGTTTGTGAGTTTGAATTTTAGTGTACCCTCCTCCACATTTTGCCAATATAGTAGATAGTGATATGCACTCTTGATGGAGAAGTTACCTATGGGACTCAAGTTCTATATGCTTGTATCTTCAGTAGTTTGAGATAGTATGCATTATTTGGTTTAAAAAAGGAGAAATCAGAGCATTTTGGGCAGATTTTGGAGTCGCCATGATAAGATGGGGGAACATGGGTCCCTGAATGGGGCGGACGGGGTTCGTTTGAATTACCAGGAAAATCAACTGATTTTATCTATGGGCGAAACTGCAATCTGTTGCTGTGTGAACAGATTATGCAATTGGTAAAACCCTAAAAGTGATCAGGTATGTTGTCATTTTCTTTTATACTATAAATAAACAAAGATTTTGTCACTTTAACTATGCATTTGTATGATATATTAGATATATATAGCATGAGTATTTTTTCCTTCATATAAAATAGTATTGTTCCTCGAAAAACCTCCGGTCCGCGAAGCGACGATCAATTGATTAATTCGACAAGAATACGAGAGAAATTACAATTTTTGTGTTTTGCGGTGGGGAAATTGTGGGGATGAATTTCCTAGCTTTCCTCTGATTCGATATTTTTGTGTAGTTGGCTTAAAGTTTTACTTCTTGCGTGTTGGCGACAAACTTGAGGTTCCAAAGCCGGTGTGCGGCGGTGAGCTTTAATTGACTGAGTATTTGTGTTCCATGTGTTTCGAAGCGTATTGGCGTTGCCCGTGAACTACAAGGTTGCTGGAATTTCTGGCTTGAGATCTTCTCACTACTAGAAACCATGGTATTGAGTGATGGATTAAAGAAATTTGCCGTCACTAATAATAGACTATTAGCGGTATTTGTTATTTGAAATATGTGAAAACCCAATCTAGCCCGCCCCCTTCCTTTCTTCAGATATTTTTCTCCCTTCTCATGGACATTAGCGACCCGTTATTTTTCAAATACGATTAGCTAACTTAATAAATACTTGATCGCTACCTTTCGGGTTTTAGGTGAAAACCTAGTCGACCCTCCCCTTCTTTTCGACTTTTCATTTTTTATTTCTCCCCCCCCTCTTAGCTTTTCATTTTTTTTCTTGTGAAGTGCATTTCGTCGACTCTTCAGCACTCCTTCCGGCAATAAAATCAGTATTTGAAGGCTTCAAAATCTAGCTCGCGGTAGTCGGTTGTTTATTTTGCATCGATTTGGCTCATTACGGTGGTTATACAAGCTAGGGCTTCCATTAGGGATAAGTTATTAGCTTCTTCTTTGTTCCTAATGCTTTTTATCTATAGACTTTCTTGATTTTTTACTGGTTATTGACATATATTTCATGATTCTTATTGATTAAGTTTTTTTTTGTTTAGAATCACTCAATTTTGTATTTTTTTTTTGTTTCCCCGGTTAAATGCATTGTTGTTAGTGTTTCACGATTCATGAGAGTTTGATGCCATTTCTAATCCCTCTTACGGAAATTTTTTTTAATCACCATATTGGTTTCTGTATTCCAAAGCAAATTTGTCAGCTGGGACAGTTCCTTTGCAAAAATTGTGTTGGACCTTTGCAAATAATAAAACTTAGAAAGTCATAACAAGAAGGAGTTTAATTACTTGCATTGAAGTTCTGACTTCTTGGGTTTGTTCTACGGTGGCCAAGTATTTCTTCATCTCTTCATATTCTTCTCTTGTGGTTCCAATCCCCTTGATGATCCGGTATATATATATATATATATATACCCTCAATTAATCACACTTTCCTCTTCAATCTGCACTAATGTGTTTTTTGCATCTTGTTCCCTCTCTCTCTCTCTCTCTCACAATTTCAAGCAGGAGGCCAAGCTAGGGATATACAAAAATATTGAAATTGGAGCTCAAATGTCTCCAAAGCTCTTGGTAAATAAGGGTACAGCAGTTTAAAAACACACCGCCATGCTTACAAGCCAATGACACCTAACAATCCAAATGTCTTACTTGTTGGGCATGCAAACAAGAAATTAAGATAAATACACTTAACTCAAGCATGGCTTCCCTCGTGAAGAATGTGAGGCAATGGGCTGCTGGCCTCAGCCAAAATGGGCTATTTATGCCTATCTTTCCTCACTTCCAGAAATTGTTATAATTTTACTTACAAAAATATAGTATATATGATGATTGTATATATGGCTGAATTTTGTCTAATTTTCTCTCTTTTCAATTTATGTTTTTGTCTAATTGGGGTTTGGGACTCGATTGTAGAGTTATTGTTTGGAAACAAAGCTTGGATCCCAAGTCTTAAGGTGCATAAGTGCTTTTTAGCTGAAAGTTAAAGCTTTCTTTCTATTACCGTATATATGATTGTATATATAAGCTGAATTTTGTCTTTTTTTCTTTTTTTTAGTTTAGTTTATTTTGTCTAGAGGGCCACTGACCTTCCTGGCTTGTGTTCTTTGACTTTTGTGAGTTTAATTTTCGATTGCAGATTTACTTGTTTGCTAGTTGACTTTGGTTTTGTATTAAATGTATTTAGCATTCTCAAGGATAAAAACTCCCAATTGGGTCCTTTATGTTATGATTTTAATTATGATGCCTTAAAAAGACCAAAAAATTTAGTTCTTTATGTTATCATGCTATCATGCCTTGAAAGACTTCGCGAATTTAGCATTCTCTCTCTCTCTCTCTCTCTCTTTTATCTTGCCTTTACTATCTCCCCTTTTTTATATCATTTTTGTAGAAACTCCCAATTCTATGCTCTTACATCCCCTTTTTTGTCATGCAAGTTTTTAGTTTTTCTATAATTATAAATGGATTACCATATGGATAGAACTTGGATGTACAAGTATACAACGAAGCATAACCGAAGTCAACCCGGGATATTTGGGTGGAGTAAGATACTTCATGGAATTTGCCATGCAAAAAAAAAAGGCATAGTTGGTAATGGGAAGATGTTATGTCCATGTGCTCAATTGAAAACAAGTTTCACCTTGGCGACCAAGACTATTGAATATCACATTGTTGTTGAAGGATTTGTTAATAGGTATCTGACATGGTATTTTCATGGGGAACCTTTTGTAGTGAGCAATTCGATGATAATGCTTTGTGGTTGCGTAGAGAATTAGGGGACGGGTGTACAAAGTGGGTAAAGAATTACTTGATATAAACTAAAATCTATTGGTAATTATACTTGTATCATTATACCTATTTTATTAAGCATTATTGTTTATATATATTTTTTTTTAAAAAAATCTAACTAACAGTAAAACTTTTACTGAATATGGGAAAATGCCACCAAATCCACAAACATGCCAGGGACACACCATTTACTCCAATTGGAGTTGTCATAAGGTATGTAATTTTGCCTACATCTTCAGGGGATCTATCAAGGTATTAATAACATTCCTTAAAATTTTCTTTTTTGACAATTTCAGGAATGGGAGAATCATCCTCCTTGCTGGTGCACCCGGAGGGGAAGAGGTCCATCAAAACAAACTTCATTGGAACTTCCACCAAACACAAAATGGTGGGTTACCATTGAAAATAAAAAGCTGTAGCCAGAGCAACTACCGAATTTGGAAGGGACTTGGGTATTTATGCCCGACATGGATCATATTTCCCTTTACACTAAAATTGGGGTGAACAACCAAAGGGTAGTTTGAAAGACATTTTGTCATCATTAAAGGTACTATTATGTGCTTGCTAATTATTGTTTGATTTTTTTTTTTATGTAACAATTATTGATCCTACTCTTTAATTTAGAGGAAATATGACTTTGTGGAATGACGAAAAGAAGGTAGTATGTGATGATATGGTGATTGAAGCTATGAAACCTTTGGTTAAAAATACTTGAAAAATTGGAGAGCATATTTGAAGAAAAAATTGCTTTGAAATAGTGGATGAGGAAGACCTAAGTGGAAGCCCGATACATGGGTCAGGATGAGGAGTGGGACAACATTGTCAAATATTGGAAAAATGAGGACAATATTAAAGTAGCACACAAATGAACAAGCAGAATTGTTCACATGCAAAGCGACACACACTCTTGGTACGGTCTATTGCAAGGCACTACAATGATGAGGTGAATATGTATGAAATAATTTTGGTATCTTTATTTCTATGTTTATGGGCTAACGTATCCTTTATATTGTTGTAGGCGTCAAAGAAGGGCACAAACTTTGACATACCGAGAATCTTACCTTTAGGCTCATCGTGAGCAAAAGGGGGGGGTATCAAATACTCACACACAACTGAAATGTGTTAGTACCTTCAAATTTTTTGTGACAACATTACTTGCTCTTACAATTATATTACTGAACTTCGATCAATGTTTGTTCTTAGGCTGAGGGTGGTAGATGAGTTTAGGTGGTATTGAAGGTATAGACCCTACTGATCCTCGTGCTCTTAGTTCTGTCCTCGATAAGGTCTTTAAAAGTCACCACCATGGTGGTATGAAAGAGGTTTGGGAACAGGGTGGTCTAGGAGGAAGCACAGTGTTGGTGCTACCTCTTCTAGAAATGAAAATGATCAGCTCTCGGTCAATTGGAAGAAGGCCTAGTAGTTATCTCTCAATTGAAAGACAATGACCAAGAAAAAATCTGCCCATATAATTCAGATGGAAAAACATATGCAGGTGTTCTTTGAGCTCATGGAAGCATCTAACAGAAATATGGCTTCTTCCTCCCAAGGTTAATTATTTTTCTAATTATTTTTTATTTTATTAATTTGACTCACAATAGTTAATGATTAACTGATTATTATGTTTATTTGTATGCATGTTGTTAATAGACTTCCCAGATGGTGAGGTAGGTGAAACTCAACCAATGCCTCCATCATGATGTCATTACAAGGATTTGTGTAAAGTTAAATTTATAATTACTTAGATCCTGATCATATTTTATTTTATTTAACAATATAACCATATACAAATGTAATAAGATCTTTTTTGTTATGTTTTGTAGGTGCATGACACAATGGTCATTATGTGCTTGATTCATGGTGCCGGTTGAGGAGTCTTTCTTGTATATTTTTTTTTAATGTTAAACAACTTATTAGAAGTTTTATTTGAAATTAAAAAACACAATATCGATGTATTATTTTAGCATTCAATGACACATTATGTTATTGTAAACATTTTGTTAAGCTTTGAATATATGTGGATGTGGTACTTTGGCAATTAATGAAGTTTGAAAAAATATTTAGTATGAAATTATGATCAGTTAGCAAATTTTAGATCAATGGAGCTTTTCTATTAATATTATTTTATTAATTGCACAAATAGGTTTAAAAAAAGAAAAATGGAAATTTGTTTTTTTTTAGAAATGAAGTATTAGCGACGGTTGTCAACCATAGACAATCGCCGCTAAAAGTCATATAGGACGGTAACCTGATATTATTAGCGACGCGGTTCTGAAACGGCCGCTATAACATTATTAGCGACCGTTTAAAACCGTCGCTAAATATGTCTGGCAGCGGTCATTTTGCGACCAACTATTAGCGACCGTAAGCGCAGCTAATACTTTTGGCGATGGTTATATATGCTTTCAGCGGCGCATTTTAAACCATTGCTAAAAACTACTTTTGTACTCAGTGTGCGGCCTTTCGAGAATTGACATAACAAAGTTCCCCTTTTCGTCGTGATGCCTGGCGATTTGTAGCCAGGGCCTTCAATCCTCAGAAGGGGGGATTGACCTCCTTTTTCTCCTGCCCCGTGAGGGAGAGGCTGGGACTTGACACTCTCCATCGATCCTTAGAAAGGGGATGGGTGGGAGAATTTTTTCCTTTTACGGTTCTTACGACCATGACTTGGTTGATACATGGTCGTAGGGCTGAATATGAAATGACGAGGCGATGACTTGTGACAATATGGCGATGATGTGGTAGTGGAGTGTTGATTTTGGGAATGACGCAGGCTGATGTCATGGTGAAACACTTGGGCTCAACGACATGGGTTGATTCACTCATGATGATCCTACGATGAATGATGCGATGGGCTGGTGCATGACTGAACGCACCGTAGATGGGGCCAATCACATTTTGGCGTCTACAGTTTGCCCCTTTCAAAATTACACGTTCAAGAACAAATGAGTCGGTCTTTAACATGTAACCTCACACCCACACACACACACACACGCATGCGATGTTTTTTTTTTTTTTTTTTGGACCCTCTTGATGTTTTAGGGCCATTTATCTTTTTGTTAATGCGCATTTTAGGTCCTCTTGTTTTTTTGGACTATGTATATTTCCTGTACACTATGTATATATTTTTCGAACCCTCTTACTTTTTAGGGCTATTTGATTTTTGAACGTTAAATGTTTTTTTGCCCTTTTGCATTTTAGGGCTGAATGGTTTTTTTTTTTTGCATGTATGTATATGGATGGACGCGATACGTATACAAGGGAAGTGAAAAGCACTGGGTGAGGTCTTTATCCTCTAATCCGAACAGATCGCCGACCCATGGAGTTCTTTGCTGACGTCGTGGTTGGAGATCGCCGTGGTAGTCTAGGAGTTTGTGATTCGATGATCTTGGGGCGAATTTTTGGTGCTCACGGAACTCTTATGTACTGTTATGTAAGGTTGGCACAAACTAGAGTGAGACCAAGAGGGCCCCCTTTGTCTCAGCCAATTCTTTCGGCGATTTCAGCTTTCGACGGAACCTGTTTCAACAAATTCTGTGCAAAGACTAGAGAGGGGGCCAAGATCCGGGTTCAATGCGTTGTGGGCCCCACCTAGGCTCGGCAGATTTTGTCTACAAAATTTTCGTTTCAGCGAGGCTTGGTCAGGAGAGGGCATTGCTTGATGGGCCCCACTCCTATGTAGCTGACTTCTTCTTGAAAATGTTTCTTGGAGAAATTTGGTTCTTGTTGGAGAGAGGGTATCGTTAGAGCACTATATGGGTGGGCGCCACTCTAGTGTGGCTAAAGTCCTTCGGGGAAGTCTTATCTTGGCCGAACTCCTTGGCAAATTCTATTCGACCCGGAGTAGGCGGCTTTGGGAGGAGGGCTGCGTCGGAGCAGCGTGTGTAGTGGGCCCCACTCAAGCGTGGATGAGTCCTTGTTGAAGTCTTGTTCGGTGAACTCCTTGATAAAATTCAGCTTTGGCACAATTTAGTGCAAGCTAGGGAGAAGGCCTATGCTGGAAACCTTTGCGTGGTGGGCCCCACTCAAGGTGATGGATGAGCCCTTGGGCTTAATAGGTCTCGACAGAGGCATAAAATTTAAAGGATTTCGTTACATCAAAGGAGAATCCTAGTCTTGGAAGACTAGGATGTCCCACTCGACGTGAACCCTGGAGACCGAAAAGTTGAGGGGGTGGGATCGAGACATAAGCGAACTCATAATTCTCCTTTTGCTTATTTGGAACTTCAGCTGTACTAGAGAGTTCTAAACCAGGTGAGGTACCTTTGCCTCACTTTGGTTTGAGTGGACTTTTTCTCTTGATGGAGTGTCTATGCTATGGTTGGTCCGCGATGGGAATTGCAATGAGCTGGAAAATATTACGAAGGCTGAAGGGTCATGAGATCGCCCGGCTTGGAAGCTGCTCTCTTTTTGCCTCTAGAGCGCTTTTGAGGGGGAAAGACCCAACGACCTGGGGCTTCCCAAATCACTTGCCTCAACCAAGCGAGGGTGGGCCCGCCCTAATTTGGTAGGTTGTTGTTACGAAATTTAAAATCGTAACAACAAAGCCACGAGATGTTGCCTAAAAAAAGATATCATTGACAAAATAGTTGAAGACAAATAACAAATTTAGTTTAATCTATTGTCACAAAATTCACGATTCGTGACAAGAAATAACACCTTGTTGTCTGAGAAATAATTTTGTGACAAGTACCTCGAGAAAAAATTGTGTAGAACAAGTAACAAATTTGATTTAGTCTTTTGTCTAAACCGATGATTCGTGACAGAAAGAAATTACACATTATTGTCATGAAATATTTTTGTGACAAATACCAATGAAACTTAGGTAAAATTCTTGTCACAAAAGTATTTGTGACAACAAATTTTCTTGTTCTTGTCAAAAAAAAATTGTGACAACAAATATACTTCTTACATCACATATATTCACGCATACTAATAATATTTGTTGTTTACGAAAATATTTTTTAGGTGACAAGTTTTAACTTTACATATTTTGTTACAAAATATAAATTTTGTGACAAAAATTTAAAATTTTTTATGGACTTTATCAATTTATTTTTTCTTTTTTTCTGTATTCTGGCTATTGTATTATTTTTTAAAATATCAAATATAAAAAACATAAATATTATTATGGGTAAATATAAAGATAATAAAACTATATTATATAAATTCAAATAAAATAATATTTTTTACTTTTATAACATATACATACAAGAATAACACAAATTATCAAAACAAAAATACATGTCTAGCTTTTAGTTTTGTGCTTCACATAATATCTGAATCATCTCAAACATGTACGCATCTGTTTGTCTTATTTCTCCTTCATATGTTTGTTACTCTCTATTTGTTTTGTTGTTCTCATCTCTCAACATTTGCATCTCTGAAATTGGTCACGCATAGAAGAATTTTCTTCCTTCAATGATTGAATTTCTTGAGAATACTCGGACAATTTTTTTTTCTTCAAAGTGTCTTTGCAAGAGAAGAACGAGAGATCCTCGGATAATACGATGGTTGGGCTGTCCCTTGATGACCTTTGATGTAGCCGGACCTATATCCAAGAATGCTTTCCACAATCTTTGCTTCATCAACAAAACCGATTTCAGATGTAGCTTCTTTAGCTTCAAACCATTTGGTTCAAAAAAAGAAAATATGTTATTATATGACATTAAAGAAAACCAATAAAAAATTTGAAAAGAGAATTTTACTTAGAAGAAACTAATACTTACATATTTCTCTTCAGCACCAAAACCCCACCGCGCCATTTTTTGAACAATGTATTTGCTTGAGCTTCATATATATTCTATTGAATAGGGATGATCATGGACACTTCGAATTTGAGGGTGGTTGCACCCATTTCGGTCGCCAGCCTACCAAATTTAAGTTAGTTGCATCCGCTAGCACGGGGTATGAGCTTTTGATTTGGTTTCACGTCCGCTTCGGTTGCGGCCATGGAGATTGTGCTGCGTCATGGCTCGATTAGCCCGATCCCGGGCTTTTATTGCTGCATCCGGCTCGGCGTCGGGCGGCAGATTTTGTCTTGCGTTAAGCCTAGGTTATGCAGTGCGGTGAATTTGAGTTGGCGACATCCGACTTAGTTGCGGCGCTGAGCATTTTGTGCTACATCCCGTTTGTGCGTTGTGCACTCACAGTTTGAGTTGGTTTGCATCCGGCTCGATCGCCCGGGCATGGACCTTTTGATTTGGTGGCGTTCGCTCGGACGCGGGACATAGAGCTTTTTGTCTTTAGCGTCCGGCTTGGTGCGTGGGTGGAGCTTTTTTGTTCTGCGTCCGACTAGGTCGCCGCTGTGAATTTGGGTTGGTAGTGTCGGCTTGATCGCCGGGCGCTTGAGCATTTGATTTAGCAACGTCCGGCAGTTTGGTCGTCGGGTGATAAGTGTCTAAAGTCACTTATTTATGCATGAATTATTGACCATAAATTCCTAATTTGAGTTGATTATGAGCATGAAAATGACATATATAACTCAAATACATGGTTTGTGTCTCAGGTGCCGGTAAAAAGAAGAAAATCTGGATTTTGAGGGAAAATGAAGGAAAAGGAGCAAAATAGAGCCAAAAATAGAATGGTTTGACCCGATTCTATGAAAAGCCAAGAAAATGTGCAAAAATTTAAATAAATGGCAAAAATTCCCAACCGGCTAGTAAAGGCATTAGAGAGGGACAAATCGAAATGTGGAAACAGCTGACCCGACGGCAGAAGGCGCTATCGGCGCCGGGGAAGATGGGCTACGGTAAGCCACGGGCATTTGTGAACAGGTTGCCTTACAAAGAGTTCAAAGTGCTATTTAGGGAAGTCGGTAAAGATTCTGAGTGTGCGACCGCATACTTCTAATAACAAAAATATGGCGAACCAAGGCCAAGAAGTCCTAATTCTGTTGGGTTGAAGGCCGTTTCCAGACTTAGAAAGATCTGCGCTCTTGTGTGGTGACACCGTGCCACAATCCCAAGGACAATGTGGCCCAAGCGCCCGTGACTTCAGCAATGTGATTTGGAAAATCTCGGATTCCGACTACCAATCAAGCCCAAACTTGGGAGAAGAAGTCCCTAATTGTCTAAGGAAGGTATCCGCGAAGATTTTATGGAATATTGCTCGAGTCTAGGTGCATTGAATGATCAAGGAGAAGTTCCACACAAAGAATAAAAACTGCTGCGGAAGGAGAAGTTGAATCCGGAATTTATGAAGAACATATCTGAGTTCCGTGTTCCAATTGAAGCCAAATTTGGACTGAAGATTCCTGAGGATATTAAGGATCATATAACGAAAATTCAGGCAAGTCCAAGGCGGGGTTCTCAAGTTTCATATTTCCGAAGTGATGGACCAAGTGCAGGAATTGGCAGCAGAATCAAGCAACTTCTTCACATCATATCTCGTGTTTCCCAACTCAGATTGAACACAAATTTTTTGAGAAAGGCAAGGACCATAGAAGGAAGGTTCGTATGTAATTTCAGCCAATTCTGAGGTTAGGAAAGCATAATTCATACCCCTGGACAGAGACCAATTTACAAGTTCTGGACAGAAGCCAAGCTATAAATAGAGGTCCGAGAGGAGAGCTAGGAATGGAGTTTTTAGTGTAGTAGATCCAGTTTTTCTGAGTTGTAAATACAGTTTTTAGTTTACTTTCATGTTTGGTAGTTAGTTTAGAGAGGAGAGAAAGTCCAGGGAGTCTTACATGACCTCTTGGCACTTTAGAGAGAAGGTGGAGATTTCAGTCAAGGTGCAAGTAAAGGCAGACATTCAAGGGAGTTTCTGTACTTAGTTTATTTTATGTCTATGGCTGTAATGGAATCCTTTTTGTTGTGTGATTATTCTATAAACATGGGTAGTCTCTCTTTGTTGGGGGAAGTCATGAACTCCTAGTTGTTTATGTTTAAGTTCTGAATTCTATAGCAATAAAGTACTAAGCTTTTGTTTTAGAAACTGAGTTCATTGCTTATTTCAGATCTGAATTCAATTTTGGAATTTAATGAAGTTGAATAGAAGTTAAATTTCAGTAGAGAGTTGGGTTAGTAATTTGATTCCTGTTTTCTAAAACAACTTGTTTTCAAACAAGATTGTTCGGTTATGAAGGAGACTAGTTGAAAAGTGGGATGTGACTTCTATAACTCTTGTTCTGAATAAGATAGAGTTAATCTTCAAGCTTTTTATATTTATGCACTTAGGATTTGAATGTTCCAGTTGAGAAGGAGTTCAAAGAATAAGTGAAAGTTATTCCCTGTATATGGGTAACCAGGTTTTCCAAAGCTAAGTCAAAGCAAAGATGCTTGAGCTATGAAATCAAAGTTTTGCATGTTAACAACTAGGAGGGATTGACATTCTTCCCCAACACCTCATCTCTATAAGGTTTCCAGTAGTTTAATTCTATTTTGTTTTTCCAGTTCTCAAAACCAAAAATTCTTCCTCAATCAGTAGAAAAATCTTTGCTTAAACTAAGTTCTCATGATCAAGGTCTCGTGGGATCGATATCTAGACTCTCAAGTCTATATTACTGGCTGACCTAGTGCACTAGCTAGACATCCAACACCGGGCTGAGCTTTTGTCGCGCGATCCCAACTTGGTCGCCGCGGCGTGCGGATTTGAGTTGGTTTGGCGTTCAGCTTCTGACTCCAGCGTTATTTCCTGCATATTTTTCGTGACAACAACGTTTTTTTTCTTGTAGTGGAGCTTTTGATTTGGCGGCGTCTAGCTTCGCCAGCCGGAGCTTTGATTTGGCAGCGTCCAGCCTCGGGCCAGCGGAGCTTTTGTGTGTCAAGCTCGGTCGCCCGGTCGCGACTTGAGTTGGCATCGTCATTTCCGGTTGCGGGTGTAGAGCATTTGATTTGCCGCGTCCGGCTCGGTCGGGGCGCCAGATTTTGTGCTGCATCCTGCTCGGTTGCAGGGCTGGAACTTTGTGCAGCGTCCGGCTTGTTAATGGCGCCCGCGGATTTGAATTGGCTAAGGCGTCCGGCTCGGTCTCACGGGCAATGAGCTTGCTGGTCGTTCCTCAAGAAGACTTCGTTTTTATGCGACTAATTGGCCACATCTGCACCTTCGTAGAGGGGTTGTGGTGCGACAGATGTAGGTGGTTGAGGTCTGCCTTTTTTTTTTTGTATTCGGCTAGATGGCTGAACATACAAGAGAGTCAGTGTACTCTCCACTATTCGTCTTCTTTCTTTTTTGTTGTTTGTACATTTCTTTTTCTTTCCGCGACTCCTCTTTTTTGTCGCTTGCATTTTTCCTTGCTTCAATTATTTTTTTTTGCATGGCCTTACTATTCTTTTGGTCGCTAGATATACACTTTTTCTCGACTTTGATTTCTTTTATCTTTTTTTTTTTTATTGAGAAAGGAGTAGTTTGCGTACCTGATTTCGGCTGATGTGCATGCTTGCTTTGTTGCAGAGGGCCGCACTGTCTCTCCTTTCTTGGTTTGACGGCCTCGGAAGCTTCGAACACACTGAATGGTGCTACGCAGCTCTGCCTCCATATTCAGGACTAATGTGCAAAAAGGGAAGTCTATGCTGCTTTCCTCACAGCTGCTACAATCATAGATGATTCATGCTCAGAGGGATGGGACATGGATATGAGGAGGAGGACTGACCTCTAAAAAAAATTTTTCCTTAATTTTCTCCTTACTCATTACCCATGCCCAATTACAACCTATGAAGACCTTTTGATCATAATTTTGAAATTCCTGAATGTTATTGGAGATTAGACTGATGGTTAGCTTATGTTTTTCAATTTAAACTGCTCACATGCATGGGAAAGTGGTATGTATGGTAGAAGATAGCTTGATCATGCCTTGACCAAACAAGATAACCAAGAATAGGAGAGGTTTGAATGAGTAAATCTTTGATTGATGCTTTGAAAGGGTAACCCACAGATTTTTTTCTTAAACTTTGATGATTGGTCATAACCTGGTTCCTTTTTTCTTTTAGTTTTGCTCAGGGCGAGCAAATGTTTAAATTGGGTTTGTGATAAAGTGTCAAATGACACTATTTTTAGGCCTTAATTGGAATTGGAAATTACATTTTGGGATTAAATAATTATAATAATATTTTTTAAATATTTCTCAGATTAATGTTTTCTCTCTCAGGAGTCCAACACAACAAGAATCATTGAAATCAGAGCTCAAATGAGAAAAATATGAGGATTTTAGTGCATAAAGGTGCAAGGTTTAAAGGGACGGGACAAGGACTCCACGGCTTGAGGACAAAATCACAAGCCACCACGCCAAGATGGAGCCACAAGGCCTATGGAGTTTCCAAACATGACCAGGACTCTTTCCATTCAAAGTACTTATAAGAAGTTCTGCCTGAGTGGCAACGATTGGCGTAATTTAAGCCACACGATTCGGGCGCCAGCAATGACACTTATACAATGCAAAATCGCACAAATCTTGGGATTTTTGACAAGTAATCATGATAAACCGTGGGGAGGTAGAGTCCTAAGTATATAAGGAAGGTTTCCACGAAGTCTACAGAGATAATTGAGGAAATCCTAAGAGGTTTGAATCCTCAAAGAGGTGGAGTGCTATTCTTGATTAGGAGGCGCAATAAAGGAAATGCGATCGAGATTGATGAGGCCATATCTAGAGATTACAACTTCTAATTGAATCGAAATATGGATCACAGACTCCTGAGACGATTTATACTCATGTCACAAAAAATCACGTCAATACAAGTCCAGATTATAGAGTTTTATATTTTCAAAGTGGTGGACCTGGGGCAGTTTTAAATTGGTAGCAGAATCAACCCAACTTCTAAGCATCATATCTCAAGTTGCCTTAACCCATATTGAACTATAATTTCGTACACAAGGCAAGGACTATAGAGGGAAGGTTTGTGTATAATTTCCATCCAATTCTAAGGCCGAAAAAGTCACAGTTTACCTGGACAGAGACCAAATTATGGGACCTCGGGCAAATGTAACAACTATAAATAGAGGTCCGAGGAAGAGAGTTAATCATTCAGTTTTAGTTCTAGCATTCAGTTTTTTAGTTTAGATTCAGTTTCAGTGCAATTTCTTGCTTTGTAGTTTAGTTTAGAGAGGGAGAAGGTCCGAGAGGGAGTCTTACACCCACCTCCCAGGTGCTTTGAGAAGAAAGGTGGATAATTCAGCCAAGGAGCAAGGGTGACCAAGAGCAGACTTCAAAGGGAGTTTATTTGTTAGTTATTTTTTCTTTCATGGTTGTTATCAAAACCTTGATTTGTGCTTATATTTCTAGTATGAGTAGTCAATCTATAGTTGGGAGTCCATGACCAGAGGCATGTAATGAGATTGATACATTATATTTTATTTGGTTTCAATTTGGTGCATGAATGAGTATTCCAAAGTTGTATAATTCTTGATTCATACTTACTGTCTTGATATGTACTGGTTATAAGGTGGCAGCTAGACTTAAGGTAGATATGTTGATAGGGTTTTACAAGTCTTTCCTGAAGTTCATACACTAGGGGAGATCACTAATCCTAAGGCCAATCCTCGCCTTAAAGTAATACCCCGTTGGATTAGATTGATTTGTCTATGACACAATGAGTTTCATGTTTATGCTATCAAGTAGAGTCGATCATGCTAGCTAGGTTTACTCTAGGAGAGAAACAAGTGATGTCGACGCGGATTGTAGCCATGGTTTTATAAGCTCGCCAGAAATTAATTTCCAAAACTCAACTTCTATTCAATCTCATAATTTCCTAGGGAGGGAATTGATTCCCATGCCTTTTCCATACTGATTTTATCAAAAGCCCTCTCTTGATCTCTATAGGATTAGATAGATTAGTTTAAATTCTGTTTTGTAACTCCTTTCCAATTGATTTCTCAAACTTTAGTTTCTAAACTAGAAAGCAATTATCTATTAGCTTGGTCCTTGTGGGGACGATATTTGAGCTGAACCTAAGTCTATATTACATTGATATTCAGCAAGTTTAGGGACTTTTGAGTCAACCGCAAGGTAAGCTAGACTCCAGACAAAGCTAAAGAAATAGAAAGAAAAGGTTATTGGGTTAGTTAAGGGAAAGGCCACCTTGTGTGTACCAATCGGCTTCAAAGAAGTTTAGGGACTCCGAGTCAACCCGGCGAGGTAAGCTAGACTCTAGACGAAACCCAAGAAAAAGAATACAAGGAAAGGAAGAAGAAAAGAAAATGGGATCAACTCAAGAGAATAAGTTTGGGGTAGAAAAACTTGAGAAGGGTCATAGGGTCTGAACTAATTCATGCCAAAAAATGGAACGTGGATATGAGGGGAGGATAATACTCAAAAAGAAAAGCTTACAATTTTATCATACTCATTACCCATGCCCCATTACAACCCAGAAAAGACCTACTGATCAGGTTATGGATTCTTTCAGGTTAGTGGAGAGTGGACCGAGGTTGGCTTATGGGTTAAATGAGACTTCACCAGGCCGGGGGATAAGGATCTTTGAAAAACCAAAGAAAAAAATTGAATTACGTTTTGACTAAAGCAAGGAGAACCATCATTGGAAATGAGTGAATCATCCATTTTGAAATCCTGTAAGGGAGTGCTACTAATCTTTTTCTTAATCTCTACAGAGATTTATCTCGGTTGTTTCTTTCAGATTTTGCTCGAGGATATTGATATTCGTCAATTTCAATTAGAAAAAACAATAATTATGACTCAATTTCATGTTCTATGCCTCAGATACCTAGTGGAAGAAGAAAATTGGATTTGGAGCAAAAAATGAAGGAAAAACAAAAAAAGAAGCCAAAAGAAGGATGGCGACATCAAGACTAGAATCGACGCCACCCGCGCCAGGAAAATATTCTAAAATTCAAAATAAAAAGAGAAAATGTCCAACGACTCAACGGACATGAAAGCCAACGGTTGGGGAATGTGAAGTTACGTGACCATGCTCTTTCCTAGGGGCTTACCAAGGCCAAGGGAGCTGGCGCACCTCCACCGGAGACAGCATGGACTCGGGCCAAGATTTCTTGAACATGGAAAGAGAAGTTACCATTCTAGGGACCAAGGAAAAGTCTAAGGATTGGGGTTGTTGCGCCAATTTTACAGCAAAACATGGCTGCCCGGCCAAGAAGTCTCCTAATTCGCTCAGGTTCGATGGCCCGCCTCCTTAATTTAGAAAGAACTTTGTTCTAGTGGCGCCGATTAAGCGCCACAATCAACATATTATATGCTACCGCTGCGATGACTCAGCAATGCTCAACTGCAAAATTCCTCGGGATCCGACAACCAATCAAGCCCAAACGTGGAAGGCATCCACGAAGAATTTAAGGAAATCTACTGAAAGTTCTAAGTCTTTTTTGAATGACCAAGAAGTGAAGATCAATTCAAAGAAGGAAATTGCTGCCAAAAAGAAGAAGATAAATCCAATTTTATGAAGAGCATATCTGGATTCCTGATTTCAAGTGAATCCAAATTTGGACTGAATATTCCTGAGGATATTAAGGATCATATCATGAAAATTCAAGGCCAATCCAAGTCGGTTTCTCAAGTTTTATACTTTCAAAGTGGAGGACCTGCAGCAGAATTTGGCGGTGAAGCAATCCAACTTCTTCACATTATATTCTACTTTTCCCAACTCAGATTGGACTCAAATTTTTGTGAACAAGGCAAGACCATAACGAAAGGTTTGTGTGTAATTTCAGCTAGTCCTGAGGTCGGGAAGGCATATTCATACCCTGGCTGGAGGCCAAATTACGGGCGTGGGCAGCGGAGAACATTGTAAATGGGAGTCAGGTGAGATTTAATCATTCAGTTTTAGTTCAGCATTCAGTTTTGGTTTAAATTCAGTTCTGACCTCATTTCTTCTGTAGTTTAGTTTATAGACAGAAGAAGTTCAGAGGAGTCTTACCACCCAATCTCCGGTCAGAAAGGTGGAAATTCAGCCAAGAAGTTAAAAGAGCGAACCAAAGCAGCCTTTCCAGGGTTTCTGTACTCAGATTTTTCTTCTTTCATGGCTGTTATCAAAACCTGGATGTGTGTTTTATTTCCAGTATAGGAAGAAGACATTTTTTAGTTGGGGAGTCCATGACTCCATAGGCATGTAATGACATTGATACATTATATTTTATTTGTTTTCAACTTATATGAATGAGTTTTCCAAAGTTGTTTTAATTCTTGTTTCATACTTGCTGTCTTGGTATGCTGGTTATAAGTGACTCTAGACTTAAGGTAAGATACGATAGGGTTTTACAAGTCTTTCTGAGTTCATACACTAGGCAGATCAACTGATCTTTGTTAATCCTCGACCTTAAAGTACACTCCCCTAGTTAGATTAGATTGCTTTGTCTATGACATAAGAGCTTCATGTTTATGCTATCAATAGAGTCGATTATGCCGGCTAGTTTTACTCTAGAGTTAGAAAAAAAGGTGATGCCGATGGTTAAAGCCATGGTTTTATAAGCTGTGAAATTAATTTCAAAACATACTTTCTATTCAATCTTAGAAGTGTCTAGGGGGAATTGGATTCCCAAACGCCTTCTCTCCCATTGAAATTCCTCAAAGCTTTTCTCTCAACAGTTTTCAAGTACTGCTTAGTTTAATTTCTGTCTTTCAAACTGGTGTTCTCTAACTTTAGATTTATATTCTGAAAGCAATTGGCTGCTGCCTTGATCCTTGTGGGACGATATTCAACTTATAAGTCTATATTACACTTTGATCAGTCCCTCTTTATACACGATTATCTAAAGATAAGTTTTTTTTTTTTTTTAAAAAAAATCCTAATAGATAATTGCTTTTCTACTTTAGAAACTAAAGTTTGACAAATCAATTGGAAAGGAGTTACAAAAAACTGAATTTAAACTAATCTATCTAATCCATAGAGAGATCAAGAGATGGCTTTTGATAAAAATTGAAATATGGAAAAAAGCATTGGGAATCCAATTCCTCCCGGGCAATTTGAGATTGAATAGAAGTTCGAGTTTTGGAAACCAATTTCTGACGAGCTTATAAAACCAAGGCTACAATCTGCATAGGCATCACCTGTTTCTATCTCCTAGAGTAAACCCTAGCAAAGCATGATCGAACTCTGCTTGATAGCATAAACATAAAAAACTCATTATGTCATAGACAAAATCAATCTAATCCAGCGATTGTATTACTTTATGGTCAAAATTAACCCATCGATTAGTTGATCTCCCTAGTGTATGAACTCAGAAATACTTTTTTAAAACCCTATCAACATATCTTACATTAAGTCTAAGTCACCCTATATAACCAGTACATAGCAAGACAACAATTACAATCAAGTAAATTATACAACTTTTGGAATACTCATTCATGCACCAAACTGAAACCAAATAAAAATATAATGTATCAATCTCATTACATGCCTAGGGGAGTCATGGACTCCCTACTACAGATGACTACTCCCATACTGGAAATATAAACACAAATCAAGGTTTTTGATGACAGCCATGAAAGAAGAAAAATAACTAAGTGCAAACTCCCTTTGGGAGGCTACCCTGGTCACCCTACCCTTGGCTGAATTCTCCACCTTCCTTCCTCAAGCACCCAGAGGTGGGTGTAAGACTCCCTCTAGACCTTCTCCTCTCTCTAAAATAAATTAAAAAAGCAGGAAATTGCACTGAAACTGAATCTAAACTAAAAAACTGAATGCTAGAACTAAAACTGAATGATTAACTCTCTTCCCTCAGGACCTCTATTTATAGTTGTTGTTCTGCCCAGGTCCCTGTAATTTGGTCTCTATCTAGGTGTGTAAATTGTGACTTCATGACCTCATAATTATATGAAATTACATACAAACCTTCCCTCTATTGTCTTTTCCTTGTGTACGAAATTTGAGTTCAATATGAGTTTGGAAACTTGAGATATGATGCTCATAAGTTGGGTTGATTCTGCTGCCAATTTCAGCACTCGGTGCACCACTTTGAAAATATAAAAATCTATAATCTGGACTTGGATTGACCTAATTTTTTGTGACTTGATTTTTAATCCTCTCAGGAGTTTGTGGTCCAAATTTGGATTCAATTGGAAGTTGGAATCTCCAGATATGGCCTCTTCAATCTTGGTCCAGTAATTTGGTCTCTATCTAGGTGTGTAAGTGTGACTTCGACTCATAATTATATGAAATTACATACAAACCTTCCCTCTATTGTCCTTTCCTTGTGTACGAAATTTTAGTTCAATATGAGTTAGGAAACTTGAGATATGATGATCATAAGTTGGGTTGATTCTGCGCAATTTCAGCACTTTCGGTCCACCACTTTGAAAATATAAAAAATCTATAATCTGGACTTGGATTGACCTAATTTTTTGTGAATTGATTTTTTTAATCCTCTCAGGAGTTTGTGGTCCAAATTTGGATTCAATTGGAAGTTGGAATCTCCAGATATGGCCTCTTCAATCTTGGACTGTACTTTCCTTTAATAGCGGGTCTCTAATCAAGAATAGCACTCCACCTCTTTGAGGATACAAACCTCTTAGGATTTCCCACCAATTTCCTCTATAGACTTCTGTGGACACCTTCCTTATATACCTTGGGACTCTACCTCCCTCGTTTTATCATGATTACTTGTCCAAAATCCCAAGATTTGTGTGAGGATTTTGCATTGCCATGTCCTTGGTATGTCGCCGTAATGTGAAGCTTAAATTGGGTGCCGGCGCCACTCTCGGCAGAACTTCTTCTAAGTACTTTGAATGGAAGAGTTCTGGTAATGTTTGGAAACTCCATAGGCCTTGTGGTGCCATCTTGGTGCGGTCAGCCTAAAATTTTGTCCCTCTAACTAGCAGATGCCGGTCGTATGCTCCACGCTACCTTGTACCCTTTATGCACTAAAATTCTCATATTTTCCTCATTTTAGCTCGATTTCAATGATTCTTGTTGTGTTGGACTCTTGAGAGAGAAAAAATAAATTTGAGACATATTAAATGAAATTATTATGATTATTTACTCCAAAATATAATTTCCAATTCCACTATAACCTAAAAAAAGTGTCATTTAGACACTTATCACAACCCCAAACTTAAACCTTTGCTCGCCCCTCGAGCAAAAAAAAATAAAAAAAAAGGAACCAGAGTTATGACCAATCATAAAAGTTTAAGAAAAAATCTGTGGGCTTACCCTTTCAAAACATCAATCAAAGGTTTACCTGTTCAAACCTCTCCTATTCTTGGTTATCTTGTTTAGTCAAGGCATGATCAAGCTATCTTTTTTACATACCACTTTCCCATGCATGTGAGCAGTTTAAATTGAAAAACAATAGCCAACCATCAGTCTAATATCCACTCAACATGCAGGAATTTCAAAATTATGATCAAAAGGTCTTCTATAGGTTGTAATTGGGCATGGGTAATGGGTAAGAAGAAAATTAAGGATAAAAATTTTTTAGAGCACACCACCCCAAACATAAAAAATTTGTTTTGTCCTCCAATAAAACAAAGATATTTGCATCTTCTCCTTAATCCCAATCACTACCTCATCTCTCAAGGAAAAGCTCTCTTTATTTCTTTTTTTCTTTTTTTTTTTTTTTTTTTTTTTGCACTTTTCCTCTCAGATATTCTAGCACCTTTTTCATTCATCTTACTCCTTCTTTCTTCTCTTTTTCAAAGAAAATTCTGTACTAATCCTTCATCCCTTCTTATTTCTCCATAACTTCAGATTTTTTGTCCATGCTCATTCAAATAGAATACTTCAATAATTTGGAGAAATATAGGCCAGTAAAAAAACAAGTTTATTCATCACAAAGGCTGATTCTTGTAATCTGGGAATTGAAAACAAAGCAGGGATCTTGTCAGCTCAAAATCTTTGAAAGGTGATGCATCTTGTGCATTAAAGTGGGTGGCTCAAAAAGCTCAAACGGTTCAAAACAAGTGCCTAGATCATTTCATAATTTTGAAAAACCTATCTTCGTTTTGAGCCTTGATCTTCCTTTAGGTTGGTTCTATTGTACAAAATAAACATTCTCAATGCATTCAACCAATCAAACCACTTTTCCAAGACAACTTTTCTCCTGCCAAAACCAAACTTTCAAACAAATATATTTCTCAAGAGAATGAATGAGACCTATCTTCTCAATCCACTAATCAGAGTTCCACAAAAGTTTTCAAAACCTTTTTCAGATTTAGAACATTCTTCTGGTATTGACTCAAACAAAAACAAAAAATAAAGACTAACTAAACAAAGAAAACCAACTAGAATTCAAAATCAAAGTTTCCCACCCCAAACTTAAAAAGTTTGCATTATGCTCAATTTAATCAAATGAGATAGAGGGTAAGACACTTCCCCTCGAGCGTTGGTTGCTTGACCTTCAGATTTCTTGAGGCACCATGATGAATTTGAACTTGAGCTGCCTTCATGCTTGACCAAAAAGTGGTTAGACATTCATTGCACAAAACTATTGCAAAACAAATTCAAAATTTTATGAAATTGTACCAAGACCTATAACTCCTAAAGACAAACATGTAAGAATTGGAATAGAATGATTCTGAGTTGCAGAGCCTGAAATTAATCAAACATATGGCATGGGCTAACAAAACTTTGCTGAGCCACTCTTTCCTTCATAAATATAAATTATGATTGTAAAATTTTAAAATTCCACTTGGAACATGTTGTTTAAGTTCAAAGGTGCACAATATGTAACATGGCTTCCTTCGACTCCACTCAGCTTTCAAATTCAAGCATTTTTTTAAAAATTTTATTTTATTATTATTATTATTATTTTTTTTGGGTGTTTATTCAAACCAAAGAAATTGAAAAGACTAACCTAACATGAGTAAAACAAAACTTGATCTAAAAATTTAAGATTCACATAAAGTGATTATTCAAAACAAAAGAACAATTGAATTGAAAAACTAAACTAACTTACCTGCCAAGTGGGTTGCCTCCCATGAAGTGCTAAGTTTATGGTCCTCAGCCAGACCAGTAGCTTTTATTCCACCCGGATCAATAGGAAAATTCAATTTCAATTCATTCATCATGACCTTTCTTCCCTTGCAATGCTTTATGCTAAAGCAACCAAATTTTGATGTTGAGTTAAAAATCCTTTCTTTTGACTTTTGTGGCTTCTAGGAAGTAGATCTTTACACATATCAGCCACTCATTCATCCTCTTGTCAAACCCCAATAAAATTTTCAGTTGTATTTTTGGGCCAGATGTATAAGGTGGGATGATAAAAAAGTCTAAGTCATAGGAGAGCCATATCTTTTCTTTCTTTCTCTACCCAATTCTCTAATGGCTTTTCATGGAAGGTTCTATGATTTGACCTGTGGTTTATTCTTCCTCCCCTTCATCTAGTATTTCAGCCATGGTTTCTTTTCTACCTCTAATGAATTTTTTCTCCTTGTTGGGATTTCTCTTCTACCTCTTTTACTTTGTAACTCTCTTAGCCATGGGTTTTTTCTTTCTTGACCTCATCCACTTCTGCCCGCGCTTTCTTCTTCATCCTTGACTGCTTGTAGCTCTCGCTTAAGTCCTTGGAAGAAAAGATAGTATATTTCCTCCACCTCATCTACTACCTCTTCAATTGGTTCTTCCTCATCCTCTAACTCAGGGGGCACACACTCTCTCCAAGGTTTCTTTTGGTTGAGGCTTTTCTAGGATCTCTCCACTCATAAAGGGTATGGACTGTTCTTGCTCTTTGGATTCTCCTCAAAATTGTTAGGCATGGTTCCCTCAGGTCTCTCATATGCATCTTGGATTAAGTTGATTCACTTGAGTGGTTAGAATTGTGAAGCCATTGCTTAATTGACTGAAAATCTGTCTTTAGTGACTATAATTCTAAGCCACATATTGCTCGCATCAATTTCTGTCTTCCTCCCATTCAGCCGTGGTGGTTATTGGCTCCTCCTTTTTCTTGGTTGTATGAAATGCCATATGGGTCTAACCTGCAGGAATTAGACTCATAATTAGAAAAATCAAGTCTTGACTTTACATTGCATACATTAGTAGCATGGTTACCTCCACACATATCAAAAAAATAATTCACATAATTCATTTGTAGTTGCAAGATATCAGCTTGCCTTTGAAGTAAAACAAGTTGAGTTTGCATGCTAAGCATATCATCATGATGGGTGGGAGAATTATAAGAGTGGTCAAAAGAACTACATGGCTGTTCAAAAAAAGAATCAAATGGTATATGAAAATTTCTAGAGTGCTGAAAAGAGTTCCATGCTTGATTTGGGTAAGAAAAATCATTATACTCCTCAAAGGTGTCTCCTTCCATAAGTAGACTTATGCAAACCAAAATCTATGCACACAACACATCAGTCCACTAAAAATAAAAAATAAAAAAAACAGAAAAAAGAAAACAGAATGTACACTCAAAGCTCTAGTTTTAAACACCAGCAATTACTATAAAACATTGGTCTCCTCCGGCAGCTTTCAAAAACTTGATGTGATCTCAGCTAATCACTAGCAAGAGGACTAATAAAGGTAATATAGACTTAGGTTAAGTCCTAATATGGTCCCACAAAGACCAAGCTAATTGATAATTGCTTTTTCTAGTTTAGAAACTAAAGTTTAAGAAATCATTTGGAAAGGAGTTACAAAAAATAGGAATTTAAACTAATCTACCTAATCCTATAGAGAGATCAAGAGGAGGGCTTTTGATAAAATCAGTGGAAAAAAGGCATTGGGAATCCAATTCCTCCCTAGGCAATTCTGAGATTGAATAGAAGTTAAGTATTGGAAATCAATTTTTTTGAGCTTATAAAACCATGGCTACAATCATCGGCATCACCTGTTTTATCTCTAGAGTAAACCTAGCTAGAATGATCGACTCTACTTGATAACATAAACATGAAGCTCATTGTGTCATAGACAAATCAATCTAATCTAACATGGTATTACTTTAAGGTCGGGGATTAACCCAAGGATTGGTTGATCTCCTAGTGTATGAACTCAGAAAGACTTGTAAAAACCCTATCAACATATCTTACCTTAAGTCTGGCGTCACCTTATACGAAAGTACATATCAAGACAGCAAGTATGAATCAAGAATTATACAACTTTGGAATACTCATTCATGCACCAAATTGAAACCAAATAAAATATAATGTATCAATCTCATTTACATGCCTACGAGTCATGGACTCCCAACTACTGAATGACTACTCCATACTGGAAATATAAACACAAATCAAGGTTTGATAACAACCATGAAAGAAAAAAATAACTATCTACAAAAACTCCCTTTAGAAGGTTGCTCTTGGTCACCCTTGTTCCTTGGCTGAATTCTCCACCTTTTCTTCCTCAAAGCCAGAGGTTTGTGTAAGACTCCCTCTGGACCTTCTCCTCTCTAAACTAAACTACAAAGTAGGAAATTGCACTGAAACTAAATCTAAACTAAAACCTGAATGCTGAAACTGAATCCAAATGTTTATTCAATTGGAAGTCGGAATCTCCAGATATGTCCCCTTCAATCTCTCGGACTGTACTTTCCTTTTATAATGGGTCTCCTAATCAAGAATAGCACTCCACCTCTTTGAGGATTCAAACCTCTTAGGATTTCTCTCAATTTTTTCTATAGATTTTTGGACACCTTCCTTATACACTTTGAATTCTACCTCCCCGTTTTATCATGATTACTTGTCGTGAATCCCTAGATTTGTGTGAGTTTCCATTGTTGTCGGCGGGCTGCGGCAGAACCCGGCTTAAATTGGCACGGTCGCGGCACTTGGGCAGAACTTCTTCTAAGTGCTTCTAATGGAAAGAGTCCTGGTCATGTTTGGAAACTCCATAGGCCTTGTGGCGCCATTCTGGTGGCGGTGGCAGCCAGATTTTGTCCTCCAACCATGCGGTCGCTAAGGGTCCCACGCAACCTTGTACCTTTATGCACTAAAATCCTCATGTTTTCCTCATTTTAGCTCGATTTTAATGATTCTTGTTTGCGTTGGACTCGATAGAGAAAAACATAAATCTGAGATATATTTAATGATGTTATTATGATTATTCACTCCAAAATATAATTTCCAATTCCAATTAAGGCCTAATAATAGTGTCATTTAAAAAATTATCAGCAGCGTTTATCTTTGGTGGATGTTACGTATGTACTTCTACACCCAAGGTCCAACATGATTTATGGAATTCGTCCAGTGTTCAACAATGATGACCCAATTTTTCTATTTTGAGAGCTGACGAAGTCGGCCTGAAAGTTATGACGACCAAGGAAAGCGACGTTTTTGAGCCAGCATGAGAAACTGCCCCATGCGAGATGGACTAGGAGTCGATGATGGCTGTCAACCAGTAGCGGGGATCAGCCCGGTATAAAGCGGACAAGCGAGTCGCGATGGCTATCGATTACTTGCCGGGCCCCGGATGCATCGAAGCGGGAGTCGTTAATGTTGAGTTAGGCTTCCTGAGTTTAACTTGCTCTCTTTTGTAATTCTTTTAGGATGCACCATGTCACATCTCTTTTATTGAGACATTTGAATTGCTTCTCACTTATTTAAATGAAGAACGATTTCTCATTCTTTATTCGCCTTTTTTTCCTTTTTTCTCATTATTATCCATCACGCGTAGAAGCCTTTAAGGAACTTTGGTTTGTCGCCGGCAACTTCAAACCGTCATTGCCGTCCGCGAGCATATATGCTCCATTAGTGTAAGCCTCTTGAACCACATAGGGGCCTTCCCATTTCAAGCCGAACTTGGGCCCGGTTTTTTTTCTTGAAGAGCGTCGGTCATCGCACTACCGTCGATGATGGAGATATGGTTGGCGTGAGGTGACATCATGCGAAACGAGCCTGGCAATGGCAGCTCGGTGTGTAAATGGTCACCGGGCGAGGGTCTCTTTTTCTTCCTTGGCGACGGTTAGCCGACTAAAACTTGGTGGACATTGGCAGAACCGACACGTGATCCGGATCGGCTTCACAATTTGGCAGCTGAGGTTGTGCCCGACTTTGTGGAATCGTGACCACCTTCCTCAGTTTTTCTTACATCCCAGCAAGGATAGGGACAACGGACAGCGGTTTCGTGGAGCTGCTCTTTTGTAAAGACTGCCCTCGGCTTTGGCCAGCTTAACCGGTCGGTGTTTGGATCGAAGCCGCCGGATCGTCGAGTTTCTGGTAGGCATTCAAGGCTCGGGCACTTCTTGACTACATTTCGATATTGGGCTTTGGAAGTCGCAAAGTGACTCCTTCTTTGGGCCGAAGTCGCCTCGGCGTTGCGGCAAAATAATGAGGGGCTTCCCCTTTCTTTCTCTGATTGCCGGAATGTGCGTGAAAGTATAAGAACATTAGCGGCCGTCGGCATTAGTGTCATCGATGGGGGTCGCCCTAGTTGTTTGTGTGCTGGTTGTTTGGATGGCGACTTTCAGCAACCAAGTTGTGTTTTGGCATTTATTTCAATGTAACGACAATTTTGGCAGCATTTGTTTCAATGTAACGACAACTTTGGCATTGGGTGCTTGACCCGACCAAGACAACGCTTTGACAGTCGGCCTTGTCGTTAGGTAAAACGTGGCGTCGGCTATCATGTCTCCAGATGAGCAACTTCTACCAGTATCATTCCAAGCAGGCACTGACTTTCTTGGTTTGAATCCTTGGATGAGGAAGGAGCTTGCGAAAGGGTCTGCGGTGGAAATGCCAGCATTCTTCATCGTCGAATCGGTAAGATGTTGACCACGGAGCTGCAATTGATGAGAATGTGGTTAACGAGATGGTCCTTTATGTAGCCGACACGAAAAAAACAGCCGATTGGCTTCTTGCCCTGATTGTTGCATCCTTCTCTCGAAAAATAATGCCGCGGTGGGCGGGAGGCGATAAGTGCCTCTTCGGGTCTAGACACTAGCGATGATGAAGATGCCTCTTCCCTTTTTGTATGGAGAGTCAGGCGACCTTTGGTTGGTCATTCTTCCTCATTATGAATTGCTCAATTCGGCGGATCATTTTTTCGCTCGTCGAGAGTTTGGGATGAGACCCCGCCTCGATCCCGGATCGATGTCAAGCGAGGTCGCCCTCAATCTCATTTAATGGTGAGATTTGTTGCAAGGGCGCTTCGGGGCGTCACACTCAACTATTGACAGCTTGCCTTTTCTTTCGACTGGCCTTCTTGGGAGGAATTGGTTGAGCATGTCGCTACCATCGTGATTGGCATAAAAATTCCTTGGGGAAGAACTGTCAGGTCGATTAATGATCGTTTTTGCTCCATGCGCTCCTTGGATGTGGGTCTTAGGAGCCTTCTTTTGGCTCTTCGTGATCTTTGTTTGGCCACTTCTCCTTTGTTTTGGAGGTCTCGGCGATTCAATTTCTCGAACGGGTTTCTTTCGTCGGTGACTATTATCCCCCACTTGACCGGCCGCAACAACTTCTTAGGGTGCCGTTTTTGTGCAACCTTAGCCCGATGGTGGTTGGTTGTGCTTTTTGTTTGGTGGGTCAAACTTGGGGCGGTATTCCCTCACAGCCCGGGGCTTACTAAGTCTGGTTCTCCTACTAGACTTCGGCCTGGATGGAAACAATATTTCTTAGACTAATAAGCCTAAAGACACTATTTTTAGGCCTCAATTTGAATTGGGAATTATATTTTGGAGTCAATAATCATCATAATATCATGGAAATATGTCTCACATTCATTCGTTCTCTCTCAAGTCCAATACAATAAGAATTATTGAAATTTGAGCTAAATGAGGAAAATATGAAGATTTTAGTGCAAAAGGTACAAGATTCGCTGAGGGACGGCCTTGATCGCACTAGTTGGAGGACAAAATCTGGCTGTACACCTTAACAAGATGGCGCCACTAGTCCTATGAAGTTTCCAAACATGACCAGGACTCTTTCCATTGAGTACTTAGAAGAAATTCTGCCTGAGTGGCGTAATGGCCATAATATTAGACACATTCTTGTGTACGACCGCCCAGATGATTCAACAATGCAAAATCGCGAAAAAATCTTGGGATTCGCCACAAGTAATCAAGTTCAAACGTGGGATTTAGAGTTCTAAGTGTATAAGGAAGGTGTCCACGAAGTCTCTAGAAATTGATGGGATTCTGAAAGAGGTTTTAATCCTCAAAGAGGTGAAGTCTAATGCTGATTAGAAACCTGCTAAAAAAGGAAATCACCATCCAAGATTGAAAAGGTCATATCTGGAGATTCTGACTTCAATTGAATCAAATTTGGACCAAAGACTCTGAGAGGATTTAGAATCATATCACAAAAATCAAGTCAATTAAAGTCGTCAGTTTTTGGTTTTAATTTTTGAAGTGGTGGACCCAGTGCTGAAATTGGCCAGAACCAACCTTCTTAGCATCATATCTCAAGTTTTCTAACTCAGATTGAACTCATTTCTTACACAAGGAAAGTACCATGGAAGGAAGGTTCTTGCATAATTTAATCAATTATGTGGTCGGGAAGGCACATTTTAGGCCCCTGGACAGAGATCAAATTACAAGGCTTGGGCCAGTTCAATTATAAATAGGGTCCGAGGAGGAGTGTAAGGCATCCGGTTCTGAATCCAATTGTAGTTCAATTTCCAGCTGTTTTTCATTAGAGAGAGTCTTGGGAGGTAAAGGAGACATCCTATTGAAGCTTTTGAGGCAGGGAGGAGAAGCAGTCATTGGAAGCCATCTTCAACAAGTAAATCCTTCTCCAAAGGAAGTTTGTACTTAGTTTATCTTTTCATTTCTTCTTCATGGTTGTATTCAAGACCTTGTTTTGTTCTTTAATTTTCAGCATGGAGTGGAATTTTATGTTGGGATTTCATGACTCCCTAGCTATGTAATGAGATTGATACTTTTATTGGATTTCAAATTTGTATGAATGAGTAGCAATAAGCTGTTAATTCCTTGATTCATGCTTGTTGTCTTACGATGTACTTGGTTATAAGGTGAAGTTTGACATATAAAGTGAGATATGTTTGATAGGATGTACAAGTTCTTTTTTATTTCATGCACTAGGTAAGTTGACCTTGTCTTAGGGTTAATCCCTCGACCTTAAAGTAATACCTTTTGATTTGATTGACTTATCTATGGTATAAGACCTGATTCCCGGACCATAGGTAGAATTATTTGAGATTTATATTTATGCTATAAAATAAAGTTGATCATGTCATTTGGTTGGCTCTGGGATTTAAGGTGATGCCGATGAAGTAGCCATGGATTTAACAAGCTCATCAAGTTTGTTATCTGAATCATTAATTTTATTCAATCACCAGTAGCTATGGAGGAATTGAATTCCCAATGTCTTTTCCATATTGATTTTATCAAAACCCTCTCTTGATCTCTATAGGATTAGGTATATTAGTTTATTTTCTGTTTTGTAACTCCTTTCCAATTGATTTCTCAAACTTTGGTTTTGAACTAGAAAAGCAATTATCTATTACCTTGGTCCTTGTGGGACGATATTAGGACTTAACCTAAGTCTATATTACATTGATTAGTCCTCTTGCAAGTGATTAGTTGGGATGCATCACCAACCACGACTCCCTTCTACTCCGTCGATCATTAATGAGGCCTTGAGCCGCAAGATTCATGATTCGGATCCTTTAAAACAAAACATTGTTCGTTCGAGGACCAAGCTGAGCCGGTGATATTTGCAAAAGTTTCTGGCCCTTTGATTCTCGCCATGTGTCGTTGGGTCTTTGATGTCCCACAAATGGATCAAAGTCATTCGAGCAAGCTGCTTGAGCATGATGGGAACGCCAGCATCGGCCAGGCGTGAGGGTCTCCCGGTTGGCTCTCCTCCAGCGGCGGTTTCCGGTGAGGTGCCCCCATCCAGTTGGCCGAGGAGGGAAGTTTGTTTTTACATTGCTTTTGATCTTGTCATTCTGCCATTTGTAGCGGCGATTTCTTTGTCTTCTCCTTTGTGTCTTGGGTGGTAGCCTTCCCTTTTTTGAGCTGGTCGGCTATTGTGGTATGGCATCTTTCCCGTTCTTAGATGAGAGTTTCCATGGTTTAGAGTACATTCGCATGAAGCTCGTGGAAATCTTTTGGCTTCCATACGGATGTAGAAATGTATTCCCACCAAGATTCTCGAGAACATCTCAATTTTGGCATCGAACGATAATTGGAACTCTCCTTGCGATTGGTAGCCAGATTTCTCTACCGATTGATATAGTCAATCACTTTTTTCGCTTTCCTTTTGCTTGAGGTTGGCCATATCGACTAAAGTCACAAAGCCGCACGGGGGGTAAATTATAAAAATGGTTGAGGAACTCCCGCTTCGAGTTGTTCCCAGCTATCAAGCGATTCCCGCGGCAATTCGATATACCAATCGAAGCCATTGCCTTTCAAAGATCGCCCGGTGCTTGACCAACAGGTCATTGTGCGTGCGGCGTTGTTGCAGTCTCGATGAAATGAGCGATATGCTATTTTGGGTGGCCATGTAATTGAATTGCTGGAACTTTGGTGGATGATAGCCGAATGGCATGGGGATGTTACGTATCCTGCCGTGGTATGGCCTCGATAGGCCAATAGCTTGCCACTTTCGCCGAGCCGTTTTGCGGCACGTAGTTGATGAGTTCAGTCACTGCGTTGAGGGTAAGAAGTTCGACTCCTCTTCATTTTGTGACTTCGAATGGTCACGGACCCGTTGGCGCTTGCCGGAAGCCGGGTTCCTCGATGAGGTTCGGTCATACGCATGGGGTCGCCCTAATTCGATCGACATCTTGATAGATGCCGCCCGGTTGGTGTTGATGCCCTGCTTATCTCCAATCACTCTAGTATCTGGCGCATTTGAAGGTCCACGGGCTGCGAGCTGCGGCCTTTGATGCGTGAATCGATCGCATTGTTCTTTAACGCAACCCGCATTTATGCCGCAGTTCGCTCCTCAATTGTTTTGGCGAAGGTGGCCATCGCGGTACCTCACGGGTTGGAGTTGCGGAGAAGTTTTCGCCTCAAACAAAGTGGAGATGACCAATTGGCAAACCATGTGGCGACCTGGCGTTGGAGTTCTTTGTGGCGGGCGAGGTCAGTAAGGTGACCAGTTTGAGAGCCAATCGTTGTTGGGTACTTGAGAGGTGATGTCCGATGGGCGACCGACTCGATGGAGTTACCGCCGATGTAAATCGACCGGAGGAGGTTGGTGTCCCGTGCCCATGGGGGGTCGCCGGTGTCTTCATTAGAGGAAGACATGGGTGACCCGTTGGTCGTGGGATCTGGGTGTGCTTCCGTGAGATCATGAAATCATCGGGGATCGACGACTTACTTATTTGTTGTTGTGGGCAAGGCTGAAGTCGATGTTGTGTTCCTTCCCTTGGAGGAAGAGGTTGTGTCTCCATGTTGCTCATATCGCTAGACCATGGTTTATGCAAATCGAGTCCTAGCGTGAGGGTGGCAATCACCGAGTTGGACCGACTACCCGGTTGTGCGCCCGGTGGTGTGGTGTCGACGGGGCGCAGGTCGGCCTATTTTATTGCTCAGGATCATCTCACCGGTGCGGCGACGATTTGGTGGAGGCATGCAGAGTCTTGTGGTTGGTAGGACGGCACTTCGGGCGGCGATGTGTCCCTCACAAAGGGAGCATGTCCTAAGTGGACAAGCCGGCCACACCCTTGTCCTTTGGGTGATCGGCCGGTGGAGGAGAAGAGAGTGAATATTTGGTGGGAGAAGTGGCGGCGGACCCTCAATCTCCTCGTTGTTATGGTTTTCCCGCTTTTAGCGCCCGCAAGTGAGCGCGGACAAGCGAAGCTTCGAACAAAGCAAATTGCGTGCCTTTGTTGTCGTTGTTATTGTTGTTTAGGTTGCTAGCCAAGACTGAAGTTTGATTTTTTTTTTTTTGTTTTACGGACGGAGAAGGAGAGAGGTAGGAAAAGGTCCCGACCGGGTACTTAAACCTATTTCACCAAAAATCTGCCAATCCGCGAAGAGGCTGACCGAGAGAATAAATCAATTTATAACGTAAAAATGGGTACAAATATGGGACCATAAAATATGCGTCCTGAAGTATTATATACAAAATTAATGAAGGGTAATTTGGTAAATTTACCGTGGAAGGTGTGGGTGCAACTTCTAGAAGTCCTTTGATTCGATCTTGAATAGACCGCGAAACGATCGAGAATACGTATTCTTCACGAGCGAATGGAATGAATTTGAATTTTACCTAAGCTTAATAGAAAATTTGATATTCTGTCGGCTTTAGGCAGTTGATTGCGAAATAGTGGCAAAAGTGCTTGTTGCTATCTCACCGATTTGGGGTGGCAATTTGAAATTTCTTGAATTACGGCCGCGTTCTCTTGTATGTCTCCCTCTGCTCTTCAAGCCTATTACTTTATAGGCTTGTTAATTTCTTGTGTGTGGCTGGAATGTCGAGTAGTTGTAACTCACTTTGGTAGGTTCCATATAGCTTTCTCCTTAAAATATGGATGCGCCGCCTTTAGGCCAAACAAGATGCTTAATATTAATCCACGTGAGATCTATGTGGGTGATTATGTGGCTTTTAATCGTCGACTTGTCACCCTTGTAGAGTGGTGAGCCGGCCGATTTTAATCTCGGTATTTGGTTCATCATGGCTTGATCGATAGCTTAATTTGGATTTGGTTGACTAGGGTTAAGTTTTGTTTACCTTTGGACCCTCTGGGGGCTAATTTGGACCACAATTTTTGGTCCTCCCAAAATTTATTTCTACATATGCCCCTTTCAAAATATGCACATTACGTGTACAATTTGGTGTACAATAAATGTAAATTTTGAAGCCAACTTTTTTTTTTTTTTTCTTGTGCTTAGTGTAAGTGGGCTTGGGCACCTTTCTGACTTTGACTCACTTTGATTTTGGGCCCATTTTAAATTCTTGATGGGCTGAGTGAGCGGGACTGCAATATTTGTGGGCTATTGACGGTCCGAGTTCAGTCAACTGGTCGAGTTGAGTCAACTGGTCCAAGTTGAGTTGACTGGTCTGAATTGGGTCGACTGGTCCGTCGAGTTGAGTTGAGGCAGTTGGGATAGGGATTAGGTTTTCTTCCGTTATCCTTATTTAAAATTCGAGTTTAGGGATAAGGTGGGAAACCTACCTTATAAGGGGGCCTCGATCAACGTGATGCATTCTCTTGTCACCTGACTTTTTTCCTTGCTTGATGTTCACATCAGATCAGGTATTTCTCCCTCCCTTTCTTTTCTGATCGTTTTATTGGAAGGGATGAAGATTGAATGTGGTGGTTGGGTCTGTTTAGTCAGGCTTTTGGTTCGATGAGGTCAGGCTCAACATTATACTGAAGGTTTGGCTTTCGGATCGCCATTCCGTCGGTCTTCTTCTTCTTCTCTGATTTTTGCTAACTGCTTGGTTTTATTCATTCGACTGATTTACTCTCATCATTTTTTTTTTTCTTTGGCTGCGACGGTATCATCGGATGAGATGGTCTGGCTGATTCAGTGAAGCCTTGTTTCGGTTTTGGTTCATCGTTTACTAAGGCTTTCGCTTTTCAACCCCTTTGATTTTTATACCTATGTTATTGTCGATGCGCCATTGCTCTTCCCGACTACTATTTTGATTTTTTTTTTTTTTTCAACCTGTTTAGCCCCTACCATGGACCAAATTTTTTTTTTTTTTTCGATTTTGGAGTCTTTGTCATCGCCGTAGGTATCCCTTTCTGTTCGTCGGCGTCATCGTTACCTATTGTAGTTGTCGTCGGCATCGTCGGCGTCGCTAGCCTCATCGCTGTCGTCGGCGTTGCTGGCTTCATCGGCGTCGTCGGCGGCGCTGGCTTCATCAGCGTCGTCGGCGTCGCTGCCTTCATCGGCGTGGTGGGCGTCGCTGCCTTCATCGGCGTCGTCGGCGTCGCTGCCTTCATCGGCGTCGTCGGCGTCGCTGCCTTCATCGGCGTCGTCGGCGTCGCTGCCTTCATCGGCGTCGTCGGCGTCGGCGTCCACATCGTCGGCATTGACATCGTCGGCGTTGGCGCCAGCGTCGTCGATGGTGGCGCTGGGGGAAGAGGCCGGCCGAGGGGCCGCTGCTTCACTTCGCTTCGTCGGAAGTGACGATATCAGAGCCTCACCCTTGAGAGGCTCCGGCTCGTCGGTCCAAAATACTGGGGTCGGTTGGGGGACCCTGCTAGGGAGCTTCGGTCCAAAACAGCGGATTTAGGGATCCGTTATAGGATCCAGTAGAGATTTCAGTCCGGAATACCGGACATTAGGGGTTCCGGTTAGAGGACCCAAATCTGGCGGTTCCGTGCGTCAGTTTTAGGATCAATTGGCGAAGCCGGTTTCTTCTTCTTCTCTGATTTGGAAAAACCCTAGATTTAGGGCTTGTCGGCGATGGTTTTCTGGCTTCGCCGCGTCACGAGCGCCAAACCAGGTGGCGCTTCTCGTCGTCGTGGTCGCCAGAGAGGTCATTTCTCTGGCTTCCTGAGTTTTTCTTCGGCCTTTTCTTCTTCCCGTTTTCGCTGTCGCCTGGGTGGGACATTGGCTTCCGCGGTTGCTGGCGGCACTGCGAGGTGGCGATGCTTCTGCGGCTGCGTTGTGGCGCGGTGAGGACGATGCTTCTGCGACTACGTTGTGGCGCGGCAGGCGGCGACGCTTCCGCAGCTGTCTTGTGGCAGGGCAAGGCAGCGATGCTTCCCCGGCTGCTCTAAATCTCCTTTCGATGGAAGGAGATGATGAGTCGAGGTTGCGACCTGATTTATCATCGGGCACCCAGGGACGGGTCGACCCGGTTTTCCTAAAGACAGATTTTTTTTTTTTTTCAACTAAAATTTAAAAGTAACGAAAATTACCTCATCACCCAAATTGAATTTCAACGACGGTGGGCGGGCAAAATTCTTTCCATCTGAATTCGGACAGGCATAATTTCTCCACATTGTGGGCCTTGATTAGGCATGATTTTCCTAATTGGGCCTTAATTAGGCATGACCTCTCCAAAACTTCTCCAATTGGGCCCTGTGGGCATAACCTTTCGAATTGAGCCTTAATTAGGCATAACCATTCTGATTTAAGCCTTAATTAGGCATAACCATTCCTACCTTAAGCCTTTAGCATCGGGTCACCAGGGGCAGGTCGACCCGGTTTTTCCTAAGAGAGATTTTTTTTTTTTTTTTTTTCAACTAAAATTTTAAGTAGCTTAACAGAAAATTACCTCATCACCCAAATTGAATTTCAACGAATTAGGCAGGAAAAATTCTTTCCATTTGAATTGGACCTTCACAAGCATAATTTCTCTAAATTGGGCCTTGATCCCAGGCATGATTTTCTAAATTGGGCTTTAATTAGGCATGGCGACTTCTCTGAAACTTCTCCGGTGGGTCTATTGGTCAACCTTTTTAAATTGGGCCTTAATTAAGCATAACTATTCCGATTTAAGCCTTAATTAGGCATAACCATTCCGACTTAAGCCTTTAGCATCGGGCCACCCAAAGGCGGGTCGATTCAGTTTTTCCTAAGGATTTTTTTTTATTTTTTAAATACAAAATTTAAAGTAACTTAACAGAAAATTACCTCATCACTTTGAGTGAATTTCAAGATTAGTGCGGTGGGCAGGCAGTTTCCATTTTGAATTGGGCCTTCAGGATAATTTCTTAAATTGGGCCTTGATTAAGCATGATTTTTCCTTATTGGCCTTAGTGGGCATGACCTCTCGAAAACTTCTTGAATTAGGCCTTTTGGGCATAACCTTTTGGTGGGCCTTAATTAGGCATAACCATTCGATTTAAGCCTTAATTAGGCATAACCATTCCGACTTAAAGCCTTAATTAGGCATAACCATTCTGACTTAAGCCTTAATTAGGCATAACCTCTTCGACTTAAACCTTAATTAAGCATGACCTCTTAGACTTAAGCCTTAATTTGGCATGACTTTACAAAAATCAAACTTTAATTTGCCACTTAAATCTAATTCGAATTAAATAGGCAGCCTTAACAGTGGACTTTGCTATCCGGTTCCGCCTTAACCCCATTGACCTCATCTCAACCCAATCGAATTTGAAGCCCCAATTCGAGCGGACTAGGGCAGCCTTAACGGGCTGGATTTCGTGACTTGATTTCACCCGAGTTAGGCCTTAATGGGCTTATGCCTCTCAAACCTCTACTTCAAACTTCCGCCTTTTTTTTTTTTTAACAAATTTCTAAATGAAGACTCCCTTTTTTTTTTCAACTTTCAACTATCTCCTTTTCTCTTAAGGATGAGACCCTTTCCAACCAAGAATTTGGATTTTAATTTTTGAATTTCAAACCAAGAATTAGGATTTTGAATTTTTAATTTGAAATTTGAATTTCAAAATCGGTCCCAACCTCTCGAATTTTGGTTTTGATGGCTACCCCTTACGTGAATTTGATTGGCGAAGCGTGCATTTGACCATGTTAGTGGGCTTGAGGGGAACCACTTTTGACTTTGGCTCTTTATATCTGGAAGGTGGGCTTCTCGTGATAACATATTGGCCTAGCGGGAGTCAATCTTGAGGGATCATGCTGTACCCCCGTGGACCCTCGGTTCCTCCGGTCTTTGAGTATACCTTTGGCCACCTGGGTGAGCATGTTTTCTTTATTCCTTGCCCCGATTCTTCCCATGGGGCGAGGATGTAGCGGCAGGATCGAGACTTTTGCGCCCGGTTCCTTTTTCGGATTCCCTCCGCCCACGGACCCTGCGAGATGATTTCATGGACCCGGGGAGTTGTACCGGTATGTACTCTCTTTGATTATGCCACTTCTTTTCGAAAGTGCACTACTTTGCTTCGGGTCGGACTTCAGAATGGGCCTAGTGCGGGACTTTATTTTTCATTATAGTTGTGATGTTTAGTGGTCCAGGCTTTTATTGGCGATAGTGTCGAGAGACAAACATGTTAGTACGTGTCAAGCGAGCTTTCCATTACTTTGATGGATATGTATCGGGTTTTGGCTTGCCTATCTGCGGCATTTTATGATGAGGTTTGTCGATGGTAGCTGATTTCCCGGATTGTGCGTGGTTTGGCGTTACCCTATAGCTGCCAATATTTGTTCATGGGTATCCGTCTCTATTAATATTGAGGTCCTTGCTTTCTCCTTTATATGCGGCCTCGGGTTTTGGTTTGCCCATTGGCAATGACAGCGCCATTCTGTCCATGATCCTTGGTTTCGCTTGACGCTGCTTATGAAAGGTGCAACCTTGCCGAGTGGGCGACCCGCAGGCAGGTGCTTTCAACTTCCTGCGTTATGTCTGAGATTGGAAGATGAGGTCGGCGGCACTTCTCTGTTTGGTTATCGATTTGTGTTTCCATAGCGGTGGTGGCGACGATCTGCGACCCGGTCGGTCTTTAAGGTGGCGAGGATTATATGGTCGGTGGGGTCCGTTTAAGCCCTAGTTGGTCAGCTTTGGCATGCGTACCGTGGCCCAGGTCAGCGGTTGTTGGGATGCCAATGATTGTTTCCAATGGCGTTTTGTATTCTTATTTTTGGTTTCTATTTTCACCCACACATGGAAGATCTTGAAGAGGTCCGTGGATCTGGTATGATATCGTTTTGCAATCCTTCTCTTGGCATACTTTGATGAAGAGCAAGCTTGTGACTTATTACGGCTCCTCGGTGCTGGTTTGGAATCGTTATATTCTGGCGCGAAACGATTTCCATCTTGGTGGATGAGCTGGCACCGATTCTAGGCGATACGAGAGTCTCTCCCTAAGTGTTCATTTGGCCCTGTTATCGGCGGTTCATTCGCTACATCCGATTCTTCATTGAACCATATAATACCATCAGGTTTTACGAGGCAATTTGGGTATTGCCAAGATTTGCCAGGGGACTTGGGGGCTAAGGCCAATCAGCGGCGAGTTATCTTCTTTGTCTGAGTTGTTGCTGGCAGCTCACGTGGGAGCTAGTCTTATCTGCCCGTAGTAGTGGAAGCTTGATTTACCTACCTTTGGAGAACCGAGCTTGTCAACCTGGGACCATGTTTGCTTATTATTCTTTGGTGGAAAGAATACATGCTCCCGCGATTTGAGAATAAGCTTGGCATTCTTTTTTTTTCTTAGCTTTTTTTTTATTATTCTCTTGTCTTTGTGTCCTTCCAGCAAGAGTCGATTGGGGTCATTTATACCCGATTAACTGAGGGGAGCAATGGAGAAAGAGGAGGGTTATAATGTAGTGATCATTCCCATCAGCCGACTGACGGTTGAAGAGCAAAGCTGCAAGTTGGCTCACCCTCGGTAAAGCGCGTCGTTAACCCGTGTCTCCCTTTACTTTTTTTTTTTCTAATGTTCCCTTCTTAAACCTGAAACGAATAAGAAGGGGCACCATTAACTGCTTTGAATAGTTGCCCTGCCTCTTGAAAAGCCACTTGTGGAGCTTAGCTTGCTTCCCACCATTAGCCACCAACTTTCCTTCTCAATTTTTGGAGGCAAGTGCGCCATTATTTACCTAACATCTTGTCCTCCTGATTTGGAGATGGAGCCACCAGACCGGGCCTCCCGTAGAGGCGGTTCAGATATTGTCTTCCCCAGGAGGTCGATCCTCCTACTTTGATACGATGCGATCTGAGGACTCTCGGGGTATCAAAGTATCTCGGGAGAGTGCCTCCTCAAAGGAAGTGGTGATAAGCCCGGAACCAGTGATTGTCCATACCGGTTGATTGTTGGTGCTGCCGGAGGGATATTGAGGTAGCGGAGGAGGCCCCTATAGCGACTTCTTCTACGGCACCCGTTCTTGAGGTTGCTGACACCGATGAAGCTTAGATCACTTGTTAGAAGTCATGCCACTTATTCAGGAAACCACCATACCGTTGCCATTAGGTGCACCTCTTGCCTGCCTCTGTCGTGACTCCTTCACAGCGATTCTGGTCTGATTTGGGAGGTATAGTGCTGCAGTTTTTGAAAAGATATGGGGTAACTCCTCTCATGCTTTCGGAATGGTGCATGATTCTTCTTTAGCCACTGATGTAGAGTTTGTCATGGTAAAGTTTGCAGAAGTGGGTCATGGCTGTAACTCACTTACGAGGCTATGCCAGGAGGCTCCAGGCCCTAGCGAGGAGGCAAAGAGTTTGGCTGGAGCAAAGGCGAGTCAAATTTTGAGATTAAATGAGAGAATAATGCTTGGGAAGCGTGGATGTGCTGACATCCAAAGGCTGGAGACTACCCGAGATCACTTTGGATGAGGCTTAGAAGATCTATCACAAGCTAAAGCTGATCAAGAAGATGCCCATGGCGCTTGGAGCTGGCTAGATAACAAGCTCAATCTGTTGATGCTAAGGTTGTATACCTTGCAACTCAAGTTGAGAAGGTCGAGAGTGTGTGAGGCGTGAGAGGGGCAATCCTTGGGCTTCTACCGGTGGAGGAGATCCTTGCCTGCCTAGTCCTGGTCTTGGTGAGCCCGAATCTTTTTCGTTGAGGGCTGCCTTTGCGGTCGCGGCAAATTGGCGAATGACCCTTGATTTGATTTGCCGTTCTTGATTTGCTTTGATTTGTAGATGCTTTCGTTCTTCATGTATTTGAACTTTTGGATGTAGTTTGATTTGTTGACTTTGCACTTAGAATTGAAATGTTGTCATGGATAAAACTTCTGGCAGAAATTTACCATTTTATGGTAGGAAGTCTCCTTCCCGAGGGGGTGACCAATTTGTGGCGCCGTTAGTGTAAACCTCTTAAGCGGCGAATGGCCCTTCCCACTTAGATCGCGAATTTTTCCCCATCTCAGCTTTGTAGCTATAATTGAATGCATGCATTGCTAGGACAAGGTCACCCTTTTGAAACAAAGCAGCGAAACTTCACATTTTGTTGAAGCCGAGTGGCCGAGCCTGGTAGCATCTGAGACTTTGTTACATTGCTTCGAGCGTTTTTTCATCGAGAGATTTCTAACTCTATAGGCGGTCGGATATTCTGTTCTTTGTAGGCCTTTCTTGAAGAAGCGGCTTCGTATGGATAATTTTGGTTTCAAAGCGGCAATATAGCTTCAAACAAGTAAGCTAACGAATAAGGTGTTGATTCTATGGGAGTCGCGGCGTAATCTTGTATGCGGGCTTCTCTACAGTCTCAATATGCGGTCTTTCTTGTTCCACGCCACCCGTTTTTCTTGAAGATTTTGCATAGTGTTTTATTTAAAAGCTTTTGCCAGAGGCCATTTCTTGTTGGGGTTGTATGCTGTGAAGCGATCCTTTGTTGGATACCAAATTTCTCACAGAAGTTGTCCATGGTCTTATTCGCGGGATGGGGTACGTTGTGGAGGTCATGATATATCTCGAAACACCATACCGATATATGATTTCTGGATTCAAATAAAATTAGGCCCTACGGTGGCAGCTTTGATTTCTTTGTAGACTGCTGCTTCTACCCATTTAGAAAAATAATCGGTAGCCTCACAGGATGTATTGGTGATTTGTCGATGACTTGGGTGATTAGACCTATAAAGTCCATTCCCCATGCTTGAATGGCGAGGCCACTATTGGATGTAACAGGCTTGGAGGTTGATGAATTTAATTAGAATGTAGCTGACATGTTGTTCAATGTCGTTACTAACTCCATAGCATCCCGCAGCATTGTAGGCGGTGGTAGCCTAATTGCTTCACTTGAAGGTATAATTTGGTACCAGCTTGATGAGCTCCATAAATCCCCCCATGTGCTTAGGCCAAGATGGCTCATCCTTCTTCTTTGGAGCGCATCCGAGTAAGATATTGTTGTAGATCATGGGTTATAATGTGTTATTGAACAAGCGGGGTTGCATTCAAGCTTTTAATTCTTGGGTAATTTCTTGTGTTGTAAGTAGTCAAGGAATTGTTGACACCAATCTTCTTCCACAATTGCATAGACGAAATGAAATTTGTTTCTTCTTCCCGTGATCTTTTTCCAAGATAGGTACCACCCATCTTTAAGCATAAAAGGATTCGTTAGGGCCTTGCATTGAATTAACTAGACTTACGAGGGATTCCTGCCAATAATGCGCTTGGCTATTATTGGGTTGGGGTACATGCCCCGAGGGTTACATTCAAAATTTTCTCCAATAACCTTTGGGCCTCTTTATGATAGGGGGCGAGGTTCATCTTTCCTGACTTCAAAATCCCGATTAGTTGTTTGATTACCAAGGCGAGTCACCCGAGATATTTCTAGCCAATTAAGGCTCATTTCGATGGCCATTCCAACCCAAGGATTACGGCTTGGTATTCTCGGCCTCTTTGTTTATTACCTTGGTGGAGATAAGATGAAAGAGTACGACATCAGGTAAAAGGAGTTTGGAACACATAAAGGGATGCCAGCCCCCACCATTTCTACAGCGTGCGCCATCCAATTGCCGATGTAGAATCTCTTTGCCAGGTAAATTTTTGCTTACCTCCCATTCTACCCGTTATCGGATTGATCAGGCGGGAAGTTTGCTAGTGCTTGTCCCTTTATGGCTTTTTGTGGGATGACATTGATTTCAAACTCAGAACAATAAAAGCCCATTTAGCTAATGGATGCGGAGAGCATAGGCCTGGACATGATGTATATGGGGGTCCTTGAGAGATCAGGTTTGTGGTGTGCAAGCAGGCCAATGTCTCAACTTGCGGATATGAAGATGAGGGGTCAAACATTTTTTTCAATCGGGAGTAGTTGAGTTCAGCTCCGAGCCGACTATGCGGCTTAGGCAGCCACAATACATGTTCCTTCCCTTGATCATCATTTTGGCGAAAGCCCAAAGACTTTTATTGAGTCCATTGTAAGAAGTGGTTTTCGATTTGGAGTCGTCACCACCCGTAGCCTGAACAGGTAATCCTTGATATTTTGAAATGCCCGTCGGCGGATTCATCCCATTCGTGGGTGTGTCCTTCTTCATCAGGCGGCTGAAGGGTTGACATCTTCTTGCTAGATTT
>JAINDJ010000039.1:0-88213 GCA_019845555.1 Aristolochia fimbriata
AATCATTGTCTTCTTCATAGTTTGTTGGTTCACCTAGTGTAAAGGCATGTGTAATTACATTAGATTGTTTCTTTGCATAATTCTATATTCTTTGTTGTAAATGCAACAAAGTTATTCCTTTCATCCTCGAGTCACTCTTGTCATCTTCACTCCAGGTTGCTACTAGAGATCTTTTCTTTTTCAGGGTATTAGTACATTGATTAATTGAACATGCCCTCTTCCTTGGTACTCATAACACTTTTTTCCCTTCTTCGTACTTTTGGGTTTGATTCTTTTTTCGACTAGGCTTTTACTTGAGGACATACTCTATTCAATCTACGGGCTGTTACTTGCGTCCAGAGCTAATCACTAGCAAAAGAGGACTAATCAAAGCAATATAGACTTTATGCAAGTCCGAATATCGTCCTACAAAGGACCAAGCCAGCAAAGTTAATTGCTTTCACGGTAAAATCTAAAGTTTGAGAATCCTGATTTGAAAAACATAGAATTAAACTAAATCAATTACTTGGCTGTTGAGAAAAGGCTTTTGAGGAATTTCAATGATGAGAAGGCGTTGGGAATCCAATTCCCTCCCTAGACACTTCTGAGATTAGCAGATAGAACTAATGTTTTGGAAATCAATTTCGACAAGCTTATAAAACCATGGCTACAATGCTGCATGACATCACCTTTTTCTATCTCCTGAGCAAACTAGCTAAGGCATAATCTACTCTAGTTGACAAGATAAACATGAAGCTCTTATGTCATAGACAAATCAACTAATCAACAGGGGGTATTACTTTAAGGTCGAGGATTAACCCAAAGATTAGTTGATCTACCTAAATGCGATAAACTCATAAAGATTTTGTAAAATTCTATCACCATGTCTTTACCTTAAAGCTAAAGCGTCACCTTATAACCGTACATAGCCAGACAACAAGTATGAATCCTCAAGAATTAACAACTTCAAAACTCATTCATGCACCAAATTGAAAACCAATAGATTATAAAGTATCAATCTCATTAGCATGCCTAGGGAGTCATGGAACTCCCAACTAAAAATGACTACTCCATACGGAAATAAAAAACACACAAACGGTTTTGACAATGCCATAAGAAATAAAGACAAATAAGCACAAAACTCAAGAGGGACTGCTCCTAGTCACCCTTGCTCCTTGCTGAAATCTTCACCTTCTTCCTCAAAAGTACATGAGGTAGGTGTAAGACTCCCTCGACCTTCTTCTCTCTAAACCAATGAATAAAAAAACGAAACTTAAACTTAAATTGGATGTAAGGCGGATGTAAAACTGATGATCAGATTCTGCTTGGACCCCTATTTATACTTGCCCTCCCCGCCTGTGCCTTGTAAATTGTCTTTGTCGAGGGGTATACTATCCCTCCCCACCTCCTCATAATTGGCTGAAATTCATACCTAACCTTCCTTCTATGGTCCTTGCCTGCTTATATTTAAAATTTGAGTTCAATCTCGAAGTTGGGAAAATTGAGATATGATGTGAAGAAGTTGCTTGATTCTGCTTTGCCAATTCCGTAATTGGGTCCACCACTTTGGAAGTATAGAACTTGGAGAAACCCGACTTGGACTTTCCTGAATTTTTAGGTGATATGATCCTTAGTATCTCCGGGGAATCTTGAAAGCAGGCACCAAAAGTGCATTGCAGAGATTCAAAAGTTCCGTGAGAATGGCGCACAATCAAAAGATGGAGGTTCTTCAACTCGCCCACCCCTTCGAAGGAACAAATTACCCATCTTGGAAGGCCAGAATGACCGCTATATCAAAAGTATAGACCTAAGATGCTTGGCTCAGACTTGAAGGGATGGTCCCATCCCACCCTTGTTCTTAAAGGAAACACATTGGATAAGCCACAAAAAGAATTAAACTAAGAAAAGAAGCAGCAATCTGACCAAAAGCAATGCCATATTACGTGGTGTTAGCTTGGAGGAATTCGCGAGATGTCAGATATTACACCGCAAAAGAGGCATGAGAATCACTTGAGATCCACTATGAAGGAACTGTTTTGGTAAGAATCGCTAAACTCACAACTTGGCGACAGTTCAATTGATTAAATGAAAGAAGATGAAGCATCTTGGAGTATGATGGGAAAATCAAAAGATTGACAAATGAAGCAAGATTACTTGGAGATCCCCCTTTCCCGTAAAAATGCATCGGTAAGGAAGGTTTTATATCTTTAAATGAAAATTCTCTGTGAAAGCCATTGTTATTGCTGAAGCTAACAATATTGATAAAATGACTTTGAGCAAGTGATTGGTTCGTGTGTACCTTTTGAGACGTAGATGGAAGCTAAGTGAGAATACATTCTCAAATGGATGACCAGAATATTGCATTCAATGCTTAAACTAGAAAACCAGGTCAGTCATCAAATGAATCTTGGAAGAACTAATTGCTAATCTTAGTAGGGTTTCAATAAGTTGTACAAGAAATTCTAACGATGGAATCTTGCTTCTCAAAAAGTTTGATTTTCCCAAAAAGTTGTACAGGAAATAAGTTGTCTGAGAAATTCTCAAATGAATGACGAGAATATTGCTTCTCAAAAGTTTCTGGGTTAGATGTGATGAAAAGAGAAGAATCTCTTAAAACTGAAGAAAGCAGATTGAAGAATTGCGAGGTAAGGAGATATTCTCGACTAAACAAATCTTGAAAAGAAGTTGGAGAAAGGAAAGGGCATGTTGATGAGAATTTAAGCAAAGGGCCGAGACTAGTAATGACAAGAGTGGACTTGGCTATCTGCAGGAAACACCTCAAGCGGCAAAGCGGTGTTTGTTAAAAAGAAGGATCCTCAAACGACAAACAGTGGTTGTTAAAAAAAGGAGGACATAAAGTGAAAAAGAACTCATAAAAAGTTCAAAAGTGGATGCTATTCTTACCCGAGGATGCGGGACATATCGCGACCACCGGTGTTACAAATTGTTCAGAGATCGGAAATTAGCAACAAAAGGTTTTGGAGGAATCATCACGAAACATAAGTTCATTTGGGTTCGAAAAGAAGGTATCATGTAATCATGTTTTGAAAACGATTTAACTTCACATTGGTATTTTGGCCGGTGGATGTTGAGACATATTTACGGCAAATCAGTCTGTGAAACAACATAAGCTACACCACACTAAATCTGGGCAAGTTACTTTTGGTGATGGAGGGTAAAGGTACAATCACTGGAAAAGGCACTTTAAATGTTGATGGACTGCCCTAGATTACAGAATGTATTACTTGTTGGGGGGTGAAAACAAATCTGATTAGTATTAGCCAATTGTGTGATGAGAATCTACAAGTTCACTTTACTAGTGAAAAGTGTTTAGTGGCTGATCATAAAAAGTAATTTGGTGATGGAAGGAGTTGAGCAGGTGACGCTGTTACAAGTTAGCGAAAAATTACGGTGTTATCTTCGATAGCCGATAAGATATGTCGGCATCGGGGACATGTGCATTTCCGGACACATTGAAGCTAATCAAACATGCAGCGGTGAAGGGACTTCCTGCGTAAAAATCCGAGGAATAAGCATTATGGTATTTGTCAACAAGCCAAAGCGGCATAAGACAAAACACAAAACCCTCCAAATAGATTTACCCGATGAAAAACTACATAGAGATTGAAGGAGTTGGCAGTCAGCACCTATCACAGTATGATTGGCAGCCTCTTACACCTTACAACAAGTCATCTTGATCTATGCTTGGGTGTTGGGGTGTCGAGATATCCGAGCAAATTCGAAGAATCACATATCAAGCATTAAAAAATATTGAGGTATGTCCATGGGACTACGAACTTGGTATATTCTATTCAAATTCTTCTGGCCCCGTGGCACTTCGCGGGGCTATAGTGATGATTGAGTTTTGGGAATTTACGATTGATTGGAAAAAGTACCCTACGGGGGTTGTTTCTATCTAGGAACAAATCTTGTGTATGAGTACGTTAAAAGCAAAATTCAATTTCTTTGTCACTTTGAAGTTGAATACATTAAATTTGGGGATTCTTTGTACTCAATTACTATGGATGAAACAAATGTTGGTTGATTATGGTTTTGAGCAAGATACATTGGCGGTGTTTTGTGATACACAGTGCCATAGACATCTCTAAAACCCAGTACAACACTTCGTGTACAAAACATGATGATAATCGGTACCACTTTTATCGGAGAGCTGGTGGCCGAAAAATAATCGATGCAGGTACATATCTGAGAAAATCGGTTAGCGAATATATTCACCAAAAAAATCTTGACGGACAAGGTTTGAGTTCCTCAGAACTCTTGGGATGTGTTAGATGTAAATCTCTAAAGATGGGATTATGAAAAAAAAAAACTCAAAAAAAAACAAAAAACAAAAAAAAGAAACAAAGGGGGATGTTATAAGTCATGGTTTGTTTCATTGTTTTGTTAGGTATTCAAAAGTTTTTTCTGAAGAAGGTATTCGCGGAGAAAGGTCACATCGTGGTAAATTTTTTACCGTTATTACCTTGGTAAAGAATTTTGGCGTCTTGCGGCGTCGCGATGGCGGTGTTTGGTGGTTATTTAAAGGAAGTTTGAACTCCTTCTCAATCAAATTTTTTTCCTCTCTGATTTCCTTCCTTTCACGGTCTCCACAGTCGCGGCTTAACTTTGTGCCTAAAGCGGTGAACCAGAAATTGCTGATCTAATGGAGTCCCTCACCATCATCTCCGGGCAAAAAGAAGGGACCAACAACTCTTGTTGACAAAGTTGTCTCTTTCTTCTTAGCCGAAACCATCTTCACCAAAGCTGTTGAGGCGAACTTCGAGGATCCACCAAAGTAGCGGCTTCCACTCCTTCTTCATCATCTTTGCCTCGCCTCTGGTTAAGTGATGAACCTTCTATGGAGGCAGCACCACAAGAACGGCCAAAAACGCAACCCGGCTATCGCGCCTCCGTCTCTGTTTTTCTTCATTACATGCGTGATGAATCACCGAACGAAGGAGTTCACACATCTCTCTAAAAGCTCAATCACATGCTGCCACTAGTGGCTCTCCCAGCTGCTAAAATCCTCAGCCAAATCGTCATCATCTCTGCGAATTCAGCGACCTTGAAAGATGCTTTGCAACACATTGTTCAGAAGTCGCGTCTAAGATCTCGAGAAAAGTGCGTGCAGAGTTGAAATCAAAGCGTGTATGAACAACAAAGTTAGCTCTACTACCTGCGCGTCGGCGTCATCTTCTTCTTGGAGATCTGAAGAAGTGCGAACCTTAAATTCGTTTTGATCTTGATGATATTCCTATCTCCACAGCTTAGGTGGTAAGCCTCGTGAGATAGTTAAGCCAACTTCCTTGAGCAAGCGAGACATATTTCGGGCACATTTGCCCAAAATTGGTCGCCCTCTTTGGCATTGCATCACTGCTAAAGACCCGAGCGTTAAAGAAAATGTTCCAACTGCTTTCCACAAACTCCACAGTGCGTTCACAAAAAAGCGCGAACAACCTACGCTTAGATCTGAGAACCCGGTCCAAGAAGTGCCTCATGTAAGTGAGGGCTAAGGAGATGATGACCACGGTGGCGGTTAGCGCCCGATACTACTTTTAGATGTCAGCCCTGTTCCTGGTAGACAAGCAAGCTGAAAATCGTGGAACACTTTCGGCACTTTCAGTTTATTCTCGAACTACCTATATGTGGTGATGAGAAAGCAGATCTTCTTCCGGTTTAAGTCGGACACAACTTTCAGAGCATTTCGCGTGTTCGGAAAATTTCATCCGGTAATCATATGCGGTGTATTCCAATCTGAAGAAGGATATAGCTGATCCTATAGTCTCCGGATTTCACAAGGTATGACTTGGGGTCACTATTATGAGTTTTTCACGATTTTAGCTATGTTTGTTGGTGTCCGCCGGTAGATGAAATACCTGTTGATGCAAGTTTGGATGAAATTATGTCTGAACTTCTTGGAGGTTACAAAAAGCGATGGGTTTCACATCGTACCTTTCCTACCTCGGCTCGACCACAAAGTACTATGGACTCCACAAGGCTGCTATCTCTCCTTTGGATGCCAACCGGTCATTACACCCTTTATTGAACAGCTTTTTGCATTTTACGTATCGCATGGGTAAGTCTATTCCAATTAACCTTGGGCAGATGATTTTTGATCAAGTTGTGAACTTTGCTGAGAACGAAGCACTATGCAAGCATGATGTTTCCAAGTACCGTTTATTCCATTCGGTGCTCCAAAGGAGTTTGAAGCGCCCGAGGTCCGTTGTGTTTTCGGTCTATTCCTCGAAGCTCGGTACAAGGAAAGCCCTCTATACGGACTGGTCAATAAAGAAGATGACCGGAACCTCGGGATATCACTTTGCCACCTTTGAAGGCGTATTCCAAAGCCAACAACGGTATTATCGAAAAAGCGACTGCATGTACTCTCATTCTGAAATACCTATGCTCTACGAAGTTTGCTCGCTATTCATCAGCATGAGCGTCGTCAACTCAAGCTCTTGTTGCTGATGAGCGAGCCCCTCTGTCGAGTCGATGATGATGCCTCGGATGATCTGACTGAATAGGATAGTTGGGTTGGTTCCTCTTTGGCTTCCCTTGTCAAAATGGGGGAAAATATTTTGATCTTGTGATCTTTTGCTCTTGGTATAAATATTTTGATCTTTTTGAGGTGCTGTTATATATTTCTTTAGTAAAAGAAAAGAGTTCATGAGCAAGTGATGTCTTCAAAAGATACTCTAAATAGATATGCAAGAGTCCAAGCTTCAAGTGTATTTTGTCAAAGAAAGTCAAAGGGGAGATTGCTAGTGCCGGACATTACAGAATTGACTATCTTGTGACAAAATCAGTTATGGAAGATCAAGGAGATCAAGGCGAGAGATATATATGGTATATACACAAATTAAGAGTGGTCTAAACAGAATGATTGCGTTGACACCTTGAAGAAATTACAATCTGTTTAATAAAGGTGAGATTGAAGATATATAGAAGGAGGTCACGAAAGGAAGGAAGAAAGATCATGGCAATCTGTTTACATAAGGTGTGATTGAAGATATATAGAAGGGGGTCCGCGAAAGGAAAAAGATTGATTAAGGAAAGATCAAAATCAACCTGATTAATCAAGGGAGGCCCCGGATATATATATGGGAGAAAATCACGAGAGGAAGGAGGAAGGCCCGAAATCATGCACTGTCAATTAAGCCATGATTAGAAGAGTTACCATAAATGGACGATGCAGTATATATGGGCATGAAGGCCTGAATATTGACACAACGAGAGAGTTATTCATATTGAGAGAAGTTAGGTGTTGTTGCGTGGCGTAGTCGTTCTTCATCAATTAGCTTTACGGCGGTCGAAGAAGATGAAAGCTGAGTTCCACCCGGTTAGAACACCATTGCTGAAGATGCGTCTTTGAGCGGGCGGGCCTTCTGTTGGAGAGCTCAAATTGAGGGGAGCCTCGGTGGGATAATAGCGTGACCACTTACACCGGAGTGGGTTAGGTGTAGAAGGTAATCCGCGATTCATTTGAAAGGTGAACCAAAAGCGTATTGTGTTTGTGAAAGGCTGGTAACTAGTTATCACTAAGTGGATTTGTTTACTATCGAGGGCAAAATACCCTTGATTAGGAGCGATTGTTCCGGCTGCGATAACAACGCTTGTGTTTGCGTTGGTTTTTGTTTGTTGAGGTGTTTGGCGTAGAGTTCCACGGGTTCTAACACTCGTTAATTTATTCTAACCAATATCATTCGAGCGTTTTTTTTCAAATTGGAAACACGGGAACTCCACATATGTTCTTCATAAATTTCGGACTCAACTTCTTCTCCTGGCGGTTTCCTTCTTTGAATTGATCTTCACTTCTTGGTCATTCAAAGCACTTAAAACTCGAATATAATTCCTTATAATCTTCATTGGATACCTTCCTTAGACACTTAGGACCGTTTCCCATGTTTAGGCTTGATTGGACGTCCAGGATCGATTTTTTTGCGACTTTGTGTTCTTTGAGTCATGATGCGTCGTGGGAAATAAGCCTGAATCTGGCGATGGCACCACTAAATGGTACCTTCTAGAATGGAGGCGGCCTTCAAACCCGAACGAATTAGGATACTTCTTGAGGCGCCATCCCAGTGGCCCGATTCGCAAGCACTACTTAGACTTTCCTTTGCTCCCCGAGCGACAACTTCTCTTTCCTTCTTTGCAGCTCTTTGGTAGCGGTAGCGCCTCTCGATGGCGCAATCAGCATACATTTCACGATACCAACCGTTGACTTTTAATGTCCGTTGAGTGGATTGGGCATTTTTTCTTTATTATTTTAAATTTTTGCATATTTATTATCTGGGTGGCACCATCCTTCTTTTGGCTTCTTTTGCTCATTTTTCCTTTGTTTTTGCTCCAAATCCAGTTTTCCTTCTTCCACTTGGGGTACCTGAGGCACAAAACATGAAATTGAGTCAAATGTGTTGCTTTATACTCAAATTGATTTGGATTTAGACTTTTCACTCAATTTTCATGCTTAAAGATAGTATCGTTTAGACACTTATCACAACCCCAAACTAACCTTTGCTAACAGATCCTCGAGCAAAATCTGAAAAACAACCAGGTAAGTCTGTGGAGATTAAAAAAAAAGCAGTGGCAATCCCTTGCAAGTTTTAAAATGTATGATTCACTCCTTTTCCTAATGATGGTTCTCCTTGCTTAATCAAAATAGAATTCAAAATTTTTTCTTTAAATTTTCAAAGATCTTCATCCCATACAAGTGTGAAGTCTCCAGTTAACTCCATAAGCCAGCCCTCAGTCTACTCTCCACTAACCTGAAGGAATCCATGCCTGATCAATGGGTCTTTTCTAGGTTGTAATGGGGCATGGGTAATGGGTATGGTCAAATTATAAGCTTATCTTTTGGGTTATACCCTCCTCCTCATTTCCATGTTCCATCTTCTGAGAATGAGTAAATTTCTATGATCTCTCTCCAAGTTTTTCCACCCCAAACTTATTTTTTTGCATTGATCCCATATTCTTTTCTTTTTGGGTCTGTCGAGTCTAGCTTACCTCGCCGGTTGACTCGGAGTCCCTAAGCTTCTTTGAGGCCGAGACCAGTGCACACGAGGTGGCCTTTCTCCTAACTAACCCCACAACCATTTTTTCTTTTTCCTTGGCTTTGTCTGAAGTCCAGCTTACCTTGCCGGTTGACTCCAGAGTCCCTAAGCTTCTTTGAGGGCCGAGACCAGATTGCACACACAAGGTGGCCTTTCTCGACTTAGCCTCCATCTTGTTTCTTTTCCTTTTTTTTTTTTCAAAAATAAGCTCTATACTCTTCTTTCTCCCCTCCTTATAACTTCAAATTTTTGTCCATGCTCATTCAAACAGAACACTTCAATAATTTGGAGGGAGATATAGGTCGTGGGGAAACAAGTTGGTTTCTCACAAAGGCTGGTTCATGTAATGTGTGAGATTTGAACAAATCAGGGATCTTGTTGGCTCAAGGTGTTTGACAAAAGTGATGCATCTTGTGCATTCCAGTAGGTGGCTTGCAAAAGGGTCAAGCGATTGAAAAAGAGGTGCCTAAATCACTTCAGGATGTTTGAAAACCTTTCATTTTAGCCTCAAGCTTTCCTCAGGTTGGTTCTAGAGTTTTACATCAACTTTCTCACTTTGTTTTCCAAAAACTGTTTTTAAAGAAAATTCTCATCCAGTAAAGACTAACCAATTTGAACTAAGTTATTTCTCAGAAAAGTGAATCATGCTCTCTATTTTCGGGGTTCTTCCCTTTGGTGTTTTCTAAATCTCTTTGGATACGTTTACGGTGTAAGCGTTTTTTTTTTGAAAATAGAGATTTTTAAAACTTCGAAGAAAAATGTCCCACCCAAAACTTCAAAACATTCTTTGTCCCCAAAGCATAAATAAAAGTAGGATGAAAACTTCCACGATCAATCGGGAATGTGACTTCCCCTTTATTTGCTCTTTGAATTGAAATCTGTCTTCTTGGGTTAGTGCTCACTATTTGTGCATGGTGTTCAACAAATCGAAATGGAATTGAATTTAGTTTGTTCTCATGTACAATATTGAGTCTAAGATGCATACCTGCGGTGGAATTCCCGTTTCGAGTTACGGATTGGTTTGTAACTTAATGAGGCAGGTGGGCTTGATGGCATGTGAGAATGTATGTGAGCAACGCTAGAAGTAAGTCAATCAAATATCAGCATCCTGAATATGTTTTTGAAAATTTCCACTTTGAACAGAGTTTTATCGGTTAGATGCAGATGCTGATTCCATTACCACGTATTTTCAATGGAGAAATCATGCTTTTGGGACACATAGTGAGAGTGCAAAATATCATGTCATCAATTTGAATGGAGATTGAGTACATATTAATGAACAATGCGGACAAAAAATTACTCTAAAACATCTGATACATCGACACCAAAGCATATTCTCTCGGAGGAGGACCGATTCAAGCATTAAACCGAAATTGTTTGTCGAGCGGAAATGGCGTGGTTTCAAAAATTTTTAGGTTTTTATCTTTTTTTTTTTTTGTTGTTTTCTTTTTTATGGTGAAGAATTAAAACTCTTTCTAGCCTAATTCTATCCTACTCATGCAAAATCAATCAACTAATCATGCAAGTCCTAAAAAAATTACAAAATCCATGAAATTTCAATGTAGTCCTATTATAAAAACAAGTAAAGGAGTTCTGGTTCATAGTCCTAGCTTCGACTTTGTGACTCTTTCTAGTCAGATAGGACTGTGAAAGGTTCTTTCCTGATGGAAATCAGGAGAGATGTATCTTTTAGCCTTTGTCCATTCACAATAAAAGTGGATTGATCTTTTGGATTTCGATTTCCACTGCCCTGATTTTAACACTCTTTCCAAAAAAAGGGCTAGTCCATTTTGATTTAAACTTTCAGGAAACAACCTAAGTATACTGTTAAACAAGAGGACAAGTTGACCAGGTTTAAATTCCTTGGGTAAGATGTGCTCATCATGCCATTTTTTTAGTTTTTCTTTATACATCTTGGCATTCTCATAGGACCAGTACCTAAAGCTCATCTAGTGCATTTAGTTGCAGCAATCTATTCTCTCCAGTAGCCTTGATATCAAAAATTCAAGAACTTGGTTGCCCAATATGCCTTATACTCTAATTCCAAAGGGAGATGAAATGCCTTTCCATAAACCAACCTATAGGGGTCATACCTATTGGGGTTTTTAAAGCTGTCCCTATAGGCCCACTATGCTTCATCTAGCTTGGTTTTCCAATCTCTTCTTGAAGTGTTAACAATTTTTCCAGAATTCTCTTGATCTCTCTATTGGACACTTCTATTTGGCCATTGGTTTGGGCATGGTATGGGGTGGCTACTTTGTGGGTGACTCCATATTTTTTTCAACAAGTTTTGTAAAAGGAGTGTTGCAAAATGCTTTTCCCCATCATGATGATAGCTCTAGGAGTGACAAAACGACAAAAAATATTCTTTTTCAAAAATTCAATGACAACCTTGGCATCATTAGTTCTGGTTGCTATGGCCTCTACCCATCTTGTTACATAATCAACTGCCACCAAAATGTACTCATACCCAAAAGAAGGTGGAAAGGGTCCCATGAAGTCAATGCCCCAAACATCAAAACATTCACATTCAAGAATATTATTTAAAGATATTTTATTCCTTCTAGAGATATTACCTGTCCTTTGACACCTATCACATGATTGGACATACCTCTTTGCATCTCAAAAAGTGTTGGCCAAAAGAATCCAGATTGCAATACCTTTGCTGCTGTTCGGGTTTGCTTTGTGATGGCCACCAACCTCCTTGTCATGGCAATGGCTGAGAATGAGTGGAGCTTCTTCCTCTTTTCACACACCTTCTAATGGCTTGATCTGGACATATTTTGTAGAGGAATGGATCCTCCCAATAGTAGTGCTTTGAATCTGCCATCAGTTTCTTCCTTTCTTTGGTATGTGAAGTGCTTTGGTACCCATTTGCTGCAAACAAAATTAGCAATATCAGCAAACCATGGTACTTTTAAAATATTAACCTGGCAAATCAGTTCATTTGGAAAGAGTTCTGAAATTTCCCCTTCTTTATTTTATGCCTCCAACCTTGAGAGGTGATCTGCTACCACATTTTCAGCTCCTTTCTTGTCCTTGATTTCAATATCAAATTCTTGGAGAAGAAGGATCCATCTGATCAGTCTTGGTTTGGAATCCTTTTTGGAAACAAATATCTAAGGGCTGCATGGTCAGTCCAAACAATAACCTTTGATCCAATGAGATATGATCTAAATTTTTCAAATGCAAAAACCACAGCCATAAGTTCTTTTCGGTGGTGGTATAATTCAATTGAGGACCAGTGAGTGTGTGACTAGCATAAGAAATGGTGTGGAAAACTTTTTTTTTTTGGCCAAAGCAAAATCACTTGCATCACACATGAGTTCAAAAGGTAGGTTCCAATTAGGTGAGACAATGATGGGGGCAGAGATTAATTTTTGTTTCAAAAGATTAAAGGCATGCAAGCAATTATTATTGAAATCAAATTTGACATCTTTCGAAAGCAAGTTTGACAAAGGTTTTGTAATTTTGGAAAAATCTTTTATAAACCTTCTAGAAAAATCTGTGTGGCCTAGAAAACTCCTAATGGCCTTGACTGAAGTGGGTGGAGGTAGCTTTTCAATTACTTTATATTTTCGCCTTGTCTACCTCTATTCCTTTTTCTGAGATTTTGTGGCCAAGAACAATCCCTCTCTTACCATGAAGTGACACTTTTCCCAATTGAGGACTAACTTCTTCTCTTCACACCTTTCGAGCACAAGCTCTAAGTGTTGCAAACAAGTTTCAAATGTCAGTCCATAAATTATAAAATCATCCATAAAGATCTCCATCATCTTGCCTATCATATCATGAAATAAAGCCATCATGCAACTTTGAAAAGTGGCTAGTGCATTGCACAAGCCAAAGGGTATTCTCCCTATATGCAAAGGTTCCATATAGGCAGGTGAAGGTGGTCTTTTCCTAGTCCTTGGGTGCTATGGGGATCTGAAAATATCCTGAATAACCATCTAGGAAACAATAAAATTTATTTCCAACCAGCCTTTCAAGCATTTGATCAATGAATGGTAAAGGGAAATGATCCTTCCTAGTGGCTATATTCAATTTCCTATAGTCTATGCATACTCTCCACCCCATTGACCGTCCTAGTGGGAGTCAGTTCATTATTTTCATTGTAAATAATAGTGGTACCCCCCCTTTTTAGGAACAACTTGAACTGGACTTACCCATGCACTATCAGAAATATGATAGATAATACATCGTCCAAGAGTTTGATCACCTCCTTTTCACTACTACCCTCTTGTAATGTAGGGTTCAGCCTTCTTTGTGGTTGAATGCTGGTCTTGTAATTGTCCTCCATCAAGATTGATGTGTACAAATTGTGAGGCTGATTCCTTCAATGTTTGATAATGACCAGCCTATTGCCTTCTTGTGTTTTGACAACACCTCAATGAGCATTTTCTCCTCCAAGCCTGTAAAACATGAAGAAATAATCACTATTTTTATCATTCTTTTCAAGGAAAACATATTTTAAATTATTAGGAAAGGGTTTGAGTTCAGGTTTGGGAGCTTCTTAAGCCCCTTGTTCCTTTATTCCTTCCTCCTTTTTTTCAGCTTCCAATTCGTCAACCTTTCTTGCCATGATGGGATCTCCATCTTCCTTCTCCTCTGAATTGACTAGGCCTCCTTCTTTTTCTTCTCAAATCCTTTCTTCTTCTTCAATTTCTGCTATACAAGAATCAATCACATCAATACTCAAACAGAAATCATCATGTGGGATGGCTGGTTGTTTCATGGCTTCTTTTATATTAAAACTTATTGTATCATTGTTAAGCCTTAAGGTTAGATTCCCTTGCTTGCAATCAATTATAGCACCAGCAGTAGCCAAGAATGGTCTACCAAGAATTATAGGCAGGTTCTTGTCCACTTCCATGTCTAAAACTACAAAATCGCAAGGATATATAAAATCTTGAATTTTCACCAATACATCCTCCATTACTCCTTCTGGTATTTTAGTTGATCTATCTGCAAATTGAAGAGTGATTCTAGTCTCTTGAGGTTCTCCAAGTTTTAAATACCTGCAAAGGGACAATGACATTAAATTAACACTAGCCCCTAAATCACATAAAGCATTTGCAAATTTATTTGAACCAATTTCACAAGGCATTGTAAAACTTCCTGGATCTTTCAATTTTGTTGGAAGCTCATTCTTCAAGATTGCACTGCAATTTTTATTCAGCACAACCGTACCTTGCTCCTCCATCTTCCTTTTTTTGGGATAGGATCTCTTTAAGAAACTTGCCATAAAGGGGCATTTGCTTTTTGCCTCAAGAAGTGGGATGTTAATCTTCAAATTCTTAAAGGTTTCTAGAAACCTAGCAAATCTACTTTCTAAAATGTCCGTTTTAGCTCTACTTGGGTAAGGTAGATGTCTTATATCAATATCAGTAATAGGAAGTGCATCCTTACCTTTTTTCTTCCTTGGAGAAGCTGGTGGACTTACCTTTTCTCTTTCTTCCTCTTCTCCTTCTTTCTGATTTTTCTCTTCTTTCATGGCTGGTTGTTCTTTTGGTTGGAGCTTCTCGAGAGTCTTTCCACTTCTAAGTGTTATGGCCTTGACTTGCTCTTTTGGATTTACTTTTGTGGTTCTAGGTAGAGCTCCTCTAGGTCTTTCATATGCACCTTGATTAAGATGGTTTACCTGAGTGGTCAGAAGTGTGACTGATTGCCTTAGTGATTGCAACTCTGCATACATTGCTTGATTTAACTTCTTTTTTTCCTCCAATTCAGCCTTGGTGGCTAGCAGCTCCTCCTTTTGTTGTGCATTGGCTGGTAATGGTTTGAATCCAGGAGGTTCCTGCCTTGCTTGATTTGCATTATTCCAAGAGAAATTTGGGTGGTTTTTCCAGCCATGGTTGTATGTATTGCTGTATGGGTCCATCCTGCGAGAATTTCCAACAAAATTAGTTTGTTCAGGCATGAAATTTAAAGCATATACATTACCTTGGCATTCATAATCAGTATGTCCTCCTCCACATATTCATAAATCGAAGCTACCATAGGATTTGATTGTTGCTGAAAATTTGTGAATTGGTGCTGAAGTGCTTCTAATTGTGCTTGTGTAGTGGTTGAGGAATCCGGTTTGTAAATTCCAGCAGCTTTCTTGCCTGATTCGGCTCTATTGGATATTGATACATGTTGGCTGTCATCTCCTCGATTAGCTCATGAACCTCTTCAGGAGTATTTTTCTTGATCGATCCTTCGGATGCAGCATCTACCATGCTTCTTGTGTTAATGTTCAACCCATTGTAAAAAATCTCGATATGGCTCGAGTTCTATTTTATGATTTGGGCATCTTTTGAGTAATCCATTGAACCTCTCCCATGCTTTTGAAAGATGTTAATCTTGTTCCTGCATGAATTGGAAAATTTCATTCCTTAATTTAATGGTCTTTGCTGGTGGAAAATACTTACCTAGGAATTTTTCTGCGAGATCTTCCCAAGTGGCAATAGAACTGGCTGGTAGAGTGTTCAACCATGTCTTAGCTCATCTAGCCAAGGTGAACTTAAAAAGCCTCAATCTAGCTACATCATCTGACACACCATTGTACTTAAAAGTAGCACACAAGTCCAAAAATCTTTCAAGATGGTCATTAGGATCTTCATTAGCCAACCCACTAAACTGATAATGAGTCTGCAGTATAACAAGAAGCTGAGGTTTAAAAAGAAAATTATTAGCTTGAACAGTGGGAGTGATGATACTTGTCCTGTTTGTATTTGGGCTTCGTGTGACATAATCCTCCATCGTTCTCCTTGGTCTTTGTTTTTCAAGAGTACCTTCTATGTTCTCCAAGTCTTCTTGATCCTTAGGAGTGCTCTGGTTTTGATTTTCCTTCAGCCTTTGCTTTAAAGCTCTTTCTGGTTCAGGATCAATCTCTTGGGGTGATTCCACTCGAGATCTGGTCATGAACCTCCTGCAAAATAAAAATAAAAACTCAAATATCTAAATCTTTAAACTCTAAGCAATTACTACTAGAAACTTTGGTCCCCGGTAACGGCGCAAAAAACTTGATGCGATCCTAGCTAATCACTAGCAAAAGGACTAATCAATGTAATATAGACTTTATGCAAGTCCGAATATCGTCCCACAAGGACCAAGCCAGTAGTTAATTGCTTTACGAGTAAAAATCTGAAGTTTGAGAATCCTGATTTGAAAAACAGAGAATTAAACTAAATCAGAACTTGAAAACTGTTGAGAAAAGCTTTTGAGGAATTTCAATGATGAGAGAAGACTTTGGGAATCAATTCCCTCCCTAGACACTTCTGAGATTGAATAGAACTAATGTTTTGGAAATTAATTTCTGACAAGCTTATAAAACCATGGCTACAATCCGCATCGGCATCACCTTTTTTTATCTCCTAGAGCAAACTAGCGGCATAATCTACTCTACTTGATAGCATAAACATGAAGCTCATATGTCAGACAAATAAACTAATCCAACAGGGTATTACTTTATGGTCGAGGATTAACCCAAAGATTAGTTGATCTACCTAGCGCATAAACTCATAAAGATTTGTAAAATCCTATCACCATGTCTTACCTTAAGCCTAGCGTCACCTTATAACCAGTACATAGCCAGACAACAAGTATGAATCAAGAATTAACAACTTCGAAAACTCATTCATGCACCAAATTGAAAACCAAATAGATTATAAAGTATCAATCTCATTACATGCCTAGGGAGTCATGGAACTCCCAACTAAAAACGACTACTCCATACTGGAAATAAAAACACACAACATGGTTTTGACAACACCTATAAGAAATAAAGACAAATATGCATAGAAACTCCTTGAAGAGGATTGCTCCAAGTCACCCTTGCTCCTTAAGCTGAAATCTTCACCTTCTTCCTCAAAGTGGCCAGAGGTCGTGTAAGACTCCCTCTGGACCTTCTTCTCTCTCTAAACTAATGAATAAAATAGAAAATTAAACTCAAAACTGAATGTAAAAACTAGATGTAAAACTGGATGTAAAACTGGATGATCAGTGCTTTGCCTCGGACCCCTATTTATACTTGTCCTGCTGCCTAGGCCTTGTAAATTGGTCTCTGTCCAGGGGTATGAATTATGCCTTCCCGACCTCAGAATTGGCTGAAATTAGATACAAACCTTCCTTCTATGGTCCTTGCCTTGCTCACGAAATTTGAGTTCAATCTGAGTTGGAAAACTCGAGATATGATGTGAAGAAGTTGCTTGATTCTGCTGCCAATTCCAAAACTGGGTCCACCACTTTGGAAGTATAGAGCTTGAGAAACCCGACTTGGACTTGCCTGAATTTTCGTGATATGATCTTTAGTATACTCAGAAATCTTCAGTCCAAATTTGGCTTCAATTGGAACACGGGAACTCCAGATATGTTCTTTATAAATTTCAGACTCAACTTCTTCTCTTGGCAGCAGTTTCCTTCTTTGAATTGATCTTCACTTCTTGGTCATTCAAAGCACTTAAAACTCGAATATAATTCCTTAAAATCTTCGTGGATACCTTCCTTAGACACTTAGGACTTCGTTTCCCAAGTTTAGGCTTGATTGGACGTCATGATCCCGAGATTTTTGCGACTTTGTGTTGCTGAGTCATCGGCGGTGTAGCGAAAAATAAGCCTGAATCTGGCGTGGTCCGCGACCTTTGGGCGGAGTACCTTCTAAGTCTGGAGACGACCGAACCTGAGCGAATTGGGAGACTTCTTGGCTGGCGGCGCCATATTTTGCTGTAGAAGTGGTGCGGTCGGCGCCACTACTTAGACTTTCCTTTGCTCCCCGAATGACAACTTCTCTTTCCTTCTTTAGCAGCTCTTTGGCGCGATGGCGCCCTCCGATGCCTTGATAGTGCCATTTCACATTCCCCAACCGTTGGCTTTCATGTCCGTTGAGTGGTTGGGCATTTTATTCATTATTTTAAATTTTTGCATATTTATCTTGTGCGGTGGCGCCGATTCAAAGCCTTGGGCGCCATCCTTCTTTTGGCTTCTTTTGCTCTTTTTTTCCTTCGTTTTTGCTCCAAATCCAGTTTTCCTTCTTCCACTGGGTACCTGAGGCACAAAACATGAAATTAAGTCAAATGTGTTGCTTTTATACTCAGAATTAATTTGGATTTAAACTTTTCACTCAATTTTCATGCTTAAAGATAGTGTCTTTTAGACACTTATCAATCTGTTGTCAGGAATTTTCTCACCAAGTGCAAATGATTTGTTTGCTAAGTCTATGATTTTGACATCATATTCTTCAATAGTTTTGTCTTTCATACGTGAAAGCTCAAACTTTGTGGTTAGCATCTGCAACTTTGACGCCCGTACACTTTGTTTGCTTTGAAGTGAGTCTCTAATATCTTCCATGCATCTTTGGCACTTTCACATCTAGATATTTGTCTAAATTGTTCTACATCAACTTCTCTGAAGATTGCATTTTAGGGCTTTGGCATTGCAACTTCACAATTTTTTTTTCTTCTTCATCTGTCCATTCGATTTATCTGGTTTTAGGTCTTATCAGCTCCTTCTTTTTAAAGAGTGTTTAAAGCCATGCACTACAACATTCCATGCTCTCTAGTCCTAAGCTTTGATGTAAGCTTGCATCTTAGCCTTCTAGTATGAAAAACTTCGTACCACCTTGTAGGGGTGGTATTGTACTTGAAGCTCATTCTTTAGACAAATCAGCCATTATGCATTGCACCACTAGTGTACAATGGATCTCCACCAAATTAATGTAGTGCCTACTCTAATGCCAATTGTAAGAACCGTGTCCCTCTCTAGTGTATGCTCTTGTGTAATTACACTAATATCATTAGTTTAGTTTTGTAGAGTCAACTGTACTTACACCACTTAAGGTATGTTAAGTGTTATACGAGTTGCCCTGATTGGCCCGGGGTGATGAATACTAATCAAATAGATTACAGTAATCAATCTAAACTTACACCACACACCTATTCAGATTGAAGGTTTCCTCTCGCAAGGATTTTAATAATACCCTCCGATTACTACATTTGCAATACCCCAACAGATATCTTTCAACACTCCTCACACCAAGACTCCCCTTGATGTCTTCTTTCCACGACGGAGGCCTTTAATATATAATTTCTTGCTTCAAGCCTGATCACTGCAATTAAATACACACAATATATTACTTTCTAACTTCTTACTTTAATATGATAGACAAATCTCCTGTACAAGCTCTCTTTTTCTACTTCACACACAATAGATCTTCTAGCTGAATTGCTTGTCTTCCTTGAGAGACCTGAATCCCTATTTATAGGGCAATAGCTGGTCTTGAGATGAAAGTCGTGTCTTTCCTGGGCTCATGTTTCCTTTAGGACTTTAGTTTCCCGCCGTTGCTATGCCCTTATTTTATTCTTTCCATGCTTTGCAGTAGTCTTTGATTTTGATTGTGAATTTGTAATCTTGGTTGTATTGGAAACTCCCTTTCTTTGTCGATCCCATATGTTTGTAGTTTCCCACTTATACCTCATTTCCTACTTTTAGCATGGTCTAAAATAGGCAATACATATTGTGCATAAACATACACAATTCTCAACCCAATTGCAAAACAAAAGTAATTTTAAATTGACAAGAAAAGGCATAGACGATGAATCTAGTCAGTCAGTCAACCTTGATTCACAACTTGTGTTAGTGGGCTCTTCAATTTGGAAATGTTGCTCACTAGCATCTTATTTTAGCTTTATCTACAATCAAACTATAAAATATCAAATATGGGTATGGAGGGTATGGAATGATGCAAACATACATTATAGACATATATGCCCAGGTAATATTCAGGCTGTAAGTTCTTTAGACCAGGCTAATTATGTTTCAAATTTTTGCAGGTCTAATGATCCATATAGCAATAGTTACAATCCTGGTTGGAGGAGTCACCCAAATTTCTCATGGTCCAACAATAACAACCAACAATCCAGCACTCAACAGCCCAATGCTCAAACAAGATCACCACCTGGTTTCCAAAGAGCAACAAAAGAACAGGAACAAAAAGCTAGCCTTGAGGACATCTTTTCAAAGTTTATAGCAAACCAAGAAAAAAGAGATGCTCGGACTGAATCCAGGTTTCAAACTCAAGAAGCTTCCCTAAAGAATCAAGAGGCATCAATCCGAAATTTGAAAATACAAGTGGGACAGCTGGCCAATGTTATATCAGGTAGGAACCAAGGTACTTTACCTAGCAATTCTGAAACTAACCCTAAAGAACAGATCAAAGCCATCACTTTGAGGAGCGGGAAGGTCGTAGAAGAGAAAAAGCAACCTCAGGTAGAGGAGGACAAAGCAAATCAGCAGCAAGACAAAGAAAGAGAAGAGCAAGATGAGGGAAGAGAGGTAAGTAGACAGCACAAACAAAAAGGTAAGTCCTCTCAAAATCTCTCTAATGCTGAAATAAACTTGGACACATTGCCATATCCGGAGCGAGCTAAAAAGGATAAATTAGAGGATAAATTTTTAAAGTTCATTGATATTTTCAAGAAGTTGGAAATTAACATTCCTTTTGTATGAGCTCTAATGCAGATGCCACAATATGCAAAATTTCTTAAAGAGGTGCTTTCAGGAAAAAGGGGGATTGAAGAGCAAGGAACAGTGAGGCTAACTGAAAGTTCTAGTGTAATATTGAAGAATCAATTGCCTACCAAGCTTAAAGATCTAGGGAGTTTCACTATACCTTGTGAATTTAGAAATTTCACATTTAACAAAGTGCTATGTGATTTAGGAGCAAGCATAAACCTGATGCCTTTGTCTATTTGCAAGAAATTAAATCTAGGAGAGCTCAAGGAGACCAATATCATGCTCCAATTTGTTGATAGATCAACTAAAAGCCCAATGGACTAACTGAGGATGTGCTGGTCAGAATTGGAAAATTCATATACCCATGCGATTTTTTGTGGTGCTAGACATGGAGGTGGATTTGGAATTACCACTGATTTTAGGGAGACCATTCCTAGCCATTGTAGCTGCCTTAATTGATGTCAAATAAGGAAATTAACCCTTAGATTAATTTATTAAGAGATAGTGTTTGACATTAAACAAGCTATCAAAAGACCTTCAAATTCTTGTGATGATACCTGTTATTTTATTGATGTAATTGATGAATGTGCAAAAATGTTCAGCAAGAGATCATGATGAAGGATAGCTTGGAAAGGTGTTTGACTCAATCATGCACAAAAGAAGATGATGATCCCCTCATGCAACAAGAAGTAGAGCAACTAGAGGCTGAAGAAAACAAAGAAGAGGAAAAAGGGGCTGAAATCAAAGACCCATATTAACTTGAACTCAAACCCTTTCCTAGTTCTTTAAAATATGTTTATCTTGAAGATGATTCCAAACTAGTAATTATCTCTTCTTGTTTGAATGCCAGGGAGGAATAACTCTTGATCGAGGTGTTGAGCAACCATAAGAAGGCGATTGGTTGGATAATTTCAGATATCAAAGGAATCAGCCCAACCACATGGATGCACAAAATTCTAATGGAGGACTCCTTCAAGCTAACAATTCAACCTCAAATAAGGCTAAATCCAACCTTGCAAGAAGTGGTAAAAAGGAAGTGGTAAAAGTTGTTAGATGCAGGTATTATTTATCCAATTTCAGATAGCAATTGGGTTAGTCCAGTCCAAGTGGTACCTAAAAAGGGTGGAATGACAGTAATAAAAAATTCAGATAATGAGTTAATACCCACTAGGACTGTGACTGGATGGAGAGTCTTCATTGATTACAGAAAATTGAATTTAGCAACTAGAAAAGACCATTTTCCTTTACCTTTTATTGACCAGATGCTTGAGAGACTCATGGGTAATAAATTCTATTGCTTTCTTGATGGCTATTTCAGGTATTTTCAGATCCCTATTGCCCTGGAGGACCAAGAGAAAACCACTTTTACCTGTCCTTATGGAACTTTTGAATATAAAATGATGCCTTTCGGATTGTGTAATGCACCAGCCACTTTTCAGTGATGCATGATTGATATTTTTCATGATTTCATTGAAAATTTTATTGAAATTTTCATGGATGATTTTACTCTTTATGGACTGACATTTGAGACTTGTTTGAAAAATTTAGATTTAGTCCTAACAAGATGTGAAGATAGCAATTTAGTGCTGAATTGGGAGAAGTGCCACTTTATGGTGAATGAAGGCATTGTGTTGGGCAGCAAAATTTCAGAAAGAGGGATTGAAGTGGATCGGGTAAAAAAAGAGGTGATTGAAAAATTACCCCCACCTAGAAATATAAAGGGCATAAGGAGCTTCCTAGGACATGCAAGTTTTTATAGGAGACTTATCAAAAATTTTTCAAAAATTGCAAAACCATTGTCTAATCTGCTCATGAAAGGTGTAAAATTTGATTTTGATGATGAATGTTTGCATACTTTCAAACTCCTCAAAGAAAAATTGATTTCAGCACCTATTATAGTTGCTCCGGATTGGACCATACCATTCGAATTGATGTGTGATGCTAGTGATTATGCTATAGGGGTTGTGCTTGGAGAAAGGAAAGACAAAATTTTTCACACCATCTATTATGCTAGCCACACACTCACCGGGCCTCAATTGAATTACTCTACCACAGAGAAAGAGCTATTGGCTGTAGTTTATGCTTTCAAAAAATTCAGATCATACTTAATTGGATCGAAAGTTATTGTTTATACTGACCATGCAACTCTTAGACATCTCTTTGCAAAAAGGACTCCAAGCCTAAACTGATCAGGTGGATCCTTCTCCTTCAAGAATTTGACATCGAGATTAAGGATAAGAAGGGAGCTGAGAATGTGGTAGCAGATCACTTATCCAGGCTTGAGACAGAGAGGAAGTAGAGAAAAAAGGGATTTCTGAACTATTCCCGAATGAGGTTATATGTCAGGTAAGGAAAATATATTTTTAAGCACCTTCGTTTGCTGATTTTGCAAATTTTCTTGCAGGTGGGTGGATCCCAAAGGAGTTAAGTTGGCAGCAAAGAAAGAAGTTCCTTGCTGATGTGAAACATTATTTTTGGGAAGATCCTTACCTCTACAAAATCTGTCCTGATCAAGTGATAAAAAGGTGTGTCCCGGAAACAGAGTTTGAATCAATTTTAAAGCATTGCCATGATGGAGAAGCCGGAGGACACTTCAGCTCAAATCGAACAACAACAAAGGTAATGCAATCAGGTTTCTGTTGGCCCACACTCTATCAAGATTCAAAGAGGTATGTGTCCACTTGTGATAGATGTCAAAGGACTGGTAATGTATCTAGAAAAGATGAAATACCTCTCACTAACATATTGGTATGCAAATTATTTGATGTGTGGGGTATTGATTTTATGGGTCCATTTTCGTCTTCATATGGTTTTGAATACATCTTGGTGGCTATTGAATATGTTTCTAAATGGGTAGAAGCCATAATTACTAAGACCAATGATGCAAGGGAGGTGTTAGAATTCTTAAGGAAAAATATTTTCACCCAATTTGGAGCACCTAGAGCTATAATCAGTGATGGTGGGAAACACTTTTGTAACACCCAATTCACCACTTTGCTTAAAAAGTTTGGGGTGAGGCATAAAGTGGCTACACCCTACCATGCTCAAACAAGTGGGCAGGTTGAAGTGTCAAACCGAGAGCTAAAAAGAATCCTTGAGAAAACTATTAGTCTATCAAGAAAGGATTGGGCTATCAAGTTAGATGATATTCTATGGCATATAGGACAGCCTACAAAACCCCCATTGGCACCACACCATTTAGATTAGTATATGGGAAAACATGTCACTTACTTGTGGAATTAGAATATAAAGCGTATGGGCTACTAAATTCTTAAACTTTGATGTGCAAAAGGCAGGAGAGAATTGATTGCTGGATTTGAATGAGCTAGAGGAGTTGAGGTACTGGGCTTATAACAATGCTAGACTCTTAAAACAAAGAGGTGGCATGACAAAAACATTAGGATGAAAATTTTTGAGGTAGACCACAAAGTCCTTCTGTACAATTCAAGATTAAAACTCTTTCCTGGAAAATTGAAGTCTAGATGGCAAAGACCCTATGAAGTGGTTAGGGTATCAAATTTTGGAGCATTTGAGATTCAACACCCAAAGAATGGAGAAAAATTCAAGGTGAATGGGCATAGGTTGAAACTCTATCAAGAGAGGTTTCCAGCTGAAACCTCTGTTGTCCATTTGATAAATTGAGCCCATAAGAGTTCTGTTAGTGTTGGAATAGGAGTAGGAGTTGGTTTGAATAATGTTTTTTTTTTTAAAAAAAATTTAGGACTTGTTTAAATTTGAATGATATTTTGATTTCTTTTCACTGATAGAGTAGAACTAGGATAGAAAGAGTGTTAGATTAAAATTTACAGCTTTAAAAAAAAAAAAAAAATGCAATCTGCAGATCCTAAATGAATTATTCAATCTTTCCACTTTGGACAAGTTAGTAACAGTGAGAGGCAGATTCGGAGTCAGTTTTCACACATTTTCATTGGAAGAATTAAAAGCATGCTTTGAGACAAATCATTGAGAGGGTAAAAATCAAAATTTCATTAACATGAATGGAGATTGAGTACATATTAATGAAATTTGCATAAAAGAACAATCTCAGACATAAGCACACACAAATCAAGCTCACACACGAATTACCAAAAGAAAGAAGTACAAAAGATATAGCAAGAGCTACTAAATTTCTATTCTTCTTCTTCCTCATCATCTTCTTCTTCCTCGAGTCCTCTCCTTCTTCTTCAGAGGTATCTCCCTGTAGGCAGTTGGTCTACGGAATGCCTTCATGCTGGGCCCACAACTCCCACATCTTCTTGTTATAAGTAGTGGGTTTTTTCATCTTTTTCTCTATCCCACTCATCCTGCACATCTTCGGTTTACTAGCACTTGCTACTGATCTGTTTGGTAGGTGTTCCTTCATAATTTGCTTCACTGAATTAGCTGAGATCCTCTGGGAACTTTCTCCAATGGTTCTGTGGGGCTTAGTGCTACCCATTGGCCAAGCAAATGGTAGTGATGAGAGAGGGAAAGGGGAGTCTTCCTCTTTTGTGGTGTGTCATAGCCATGATTTGGCAATGAATTATGTTCCCCACATTGATGAGAATGCCTTTAAATAAGGCTTGGAGAAAATAGGCTCTTTCTGGTGTAATTTCAGTAAGGTGGGGGGTAGGGGTCAATTTTATAAATAAGAACATGGACCACACCTTGGCATCCACATGCGTGTCTTGTCTCTAAAAATGCAGTAGTGTCCCTTTTCTGGTCTCCCACTTGGCTCCCTTGGGGCATAGCCTTTCTGCAATCTTTGCAGCACTAACTTCTTCTCTTAATGTATCAAGTGGAAGGGTGGGGGCATCAGGGGTATGCAAGTAATTATTGACATCATGGGGAAAAAGCTGAATCCACTTCCCTCTTACAAAGATATGCCAATTTCTTTGGTCTGGTAGGTTGGCATAGAACTCCTGAACTAGTGGGATGCTAGCTTGTGTAGGGGCTTCCACCCATTGGGTCCTTCTCCTCTCTTCTATCATGACTCCATAATTTTCCTTTTTGAGCTCATCCGTAATGAATCCCCTTTCCATGTGGAGGTTGCATTTGGACAAAAATTCATTGAATCTCTTGTGTCCCTCAACTGTTGCAAACCTCTCTTTATCCCACATTTTTGCCACTTTTGTTTTTGACCTTTGGTAGGTTTTTTGGGTTGTCATTTCTGTGCAAAAAGTTACTTTCTGGCCTTTTTGAGGGGCTTGATTCTCTCTGGTTAGGGATCAGCTGGAGTTGAAATACATAGGGTACACATAACTTGAATGAAAAAAATACCTTTATATATATTACAAAATTACATACTGTAACACACACAACAATGGTTCAAGTAACCCCTCCCCCCCATTTCTCTCTAAATTCGAAGAAGGGAGAAGTCATTTGCAAGCCACCTCTAGTTCCTTTCTGGACTGCTTGTTAATTTACTCCCAACACACCTTGCTGATTGAGGTTGGTAGCATGGTTGCCTGTATCGAATGATGCATATTAGATTTTGTCCTAGGGGTTACGGGGTTGCAGCTCCTGTATCAGGGTTACGTTTTGTAACCCCTTATGGAAATGAATGTATTGGCCAATATGGGCTAATACGTGCCGATACACATATTTATACGAAGGGAAAAAAATTAAAACTTTACGAATTCCAAATTTTCAACTTACTTTCGGCCTTTTGCTATGTAACTGCCCTTTAATTTTCTGTCCTCTAATAAAGAAAGGAGTAAATAAATTTTTGTTTTTAGTTTTCGAGGGAGACTAAGGACTCGACTAACATATTCAGTCTTAAAGGCACATATCTGATTTTTTAAAAGCCGTGCACACTTGTTTTCCATTATAGTTTATTTTTTTAAATAAACATAGTTTGGGTTAGTATTAAGCTTTAACTTTTATAATGAAGGGTGGCTATTAGATTAACACTATATTCTCGTTTAATAACAATAAAATATAATATTTTCTGTCATATGTGTTTCACTGAAAATTCGCCGGTCCGCGAAGAGGCACGACCGAGAGAGTAATTCGATTTGTGACAGAAAATTTGTGTTACAATTGTGTTTGAATATCAAGGAATGAGAGTACAATTTCCTAGGCTTCCTCTGATTCGATCTCCGTGTGAATTTGGTGAAATTTCGGCTTCTGGCGAGTTGACGACGAAATCTGAGTTCTGGAACGAGTGTGCACGAACGGTGACGGCATTGGTCGGTCGGACGGAAGCATTTGTGTTCCGCGTGTATCGACTTGTTGATGTTGTCGGGCGAACATGTAGAGCTGCTCCGATAGAACTGGTGAATTACGATGGACTGCAAGTTGCTGAACTTCTTTGGCTCGAAAAGTCTCTACGTCTTGAAGTGTTGCCCGACACAAGATTTCTCTTCACAAAAGAATTTCGAACTCTAGTTTTTGAACCCTTGCGACTGAATGTTTCTGGCTATTTGTAGCCGATTCTGTGCAGTTGTTGGGGGTCGATCCTTGGAATGGGGATCGTGATCCCCTTTTGGCTGCTTCTCTTTGAGAGAGGAGGAAGACCGAAAGCTCCCTTTGTTGGATCCCCCTTGAATGAGGATCACAAATGTCCTTTCTTGGCTTCCATCACTTGGGGACCAGACTTAATCACTTAATCGCTTAACTGCCGGCTTGAGTGGCACCTTGGCGTGGCTGCTGATTGTTCTTGCGGCGGCGACTCCTCTCTGGGCCTGGGGCGTCGACTATATCGATGACGCAACAACGCGAATGGGCTACGACGAATGGCTTTGAAAATCGACGGAGCCTACCCACGATGATCGATTGCTAGATCGGTGGGCGTTTGGGCTCATCGAATTTGGGCCGTTCACATTTTGGTGCATACAATATGATATAATTCTTTTTCATTATATTAGAATTTATCTTGTTACAATAAATTTTATTTTTCTCTTATTATTTTATTTTGTAAAAAGATATTCATAATGGATATTATTAACGTGTGTACATAATTTTATCGTTCTTGGAGAAGGTGGATCCACATATGAGTGAACTTTCGTCTAATTCCTAAAAATAATAAATTATGTAAACAAAATTATAAAATATTTTTTATTTTTTATTTTTTATACTCGTCTTGGCATATAACCTTTGATTTTGATCCATTTTGTAACTATTCAATTTTTAATGATTCTGATTTTATATTAACTATATGAGTCTATGAAATTTTATGATAAATTGTCATTTGATTATACTATTTTTATCTTTTTAATTTTTAAAATTTGAACTAAGTAATTAATTAAAAGAAGTAGCAAATATTTAAAACATAATATATATATAAATATATCCGTTTCTATTTGTTTTAACAACTTTTTTTTTACATGAGTATATAGAAAATTAACTAAACTAAATTATAATAATTTTTTATATTTTTTTTTTGAATTTTTTTAGGCCCGTATCAGCCCATGACCGTAGGTTTTATGTTACTCGGCCTATACGGCCGATATGTCTCCCCTGATACGCCCGATACATATCCGATTTTGGCCACTCTCATACTTATCTAAAATCCGATACGGATAACCCTGGTTAGTAGGGTGGTATCTTCGTCTGGACGTCTCTCAAATTTCCCATAGAATGAATTTTAGTACGTACATCAGTACATGTTGTAACTCTTCAAGGTGCAATTTGTTGTCTATATATAATATCGTTGGCGGGTTTTGCTGAAAAATTTTGGTAGCTAGCTAGAGACCACAAGAACATATTGGATCGAACACAAACTGCTGCTCGGGCGAATTAATTAACAACTGTAGTGCTCCTCTCTACGTTCTTGTACTGATACCTTCTCGTCACGACTACATAAATGCACAAGTTCAATCCACTCATGACCACAAGCAGCCAGTAGAAGTTATCCAACCGGCTTACGTTCAAGTCCGAACCGATCCACCCTCCATGCCCGTCCTTGGACGTAACACGGTCCACGATGATCAAGAGAAGACTGCTAACGAAGTTGGCCACACCCACGACGCTGTGGTACAAGGCGGATCCGAGGCTCCGCATGGAATCGGGCGCTTGATCGTAGAAAAACTCCTGCAGACCCACGAGGGTGAACGCATCCGCGACGCCTAGGAGCGCGAACTGCGGCGCCAGCCAAAACACGCTCACCACCGACCCATTCGCGAGCGTGTCGAGCCTCTTCCGCTCCACCAGGGCCGCCGTGAGCATGACCAGGGTCGAGAACGCCATCCCGATCCCGTTCCTCTGTAAAATGCTGATGCCCCTGTCGTCGCCCTTGAGTCTCCTGAAGAAAGGTGCAACAGTCCTGTCGTAGAACACGATGGTCGCGATCATGACCACGGCGTTGATGCTGTACATGGAGGCAGCGGGGACAGTGAAGTTGTGCGTCAGTTTCCTGTTCATGACGTTCCCCTGTTTCACGAAGAAGGTCGTGCCTTGGGCGTCATTGACGCAGAACATCAAAGAGACTAGCCACATGGGGATCATATTGAGGACGAGCTTGGTTTCTTCAACTTCGGTCACCGTAGCAAGTCTCCACCGTTTTTTTATTATGGAGCAGTAGATTCTCTGTTGTTGTTGCTATTAATTGTGCCTCTGCGTCACCTGATGGGTTCTGTTCGATGCAGATAATGGCCGCTTTGTCCAGAAACCTCCAGCTATTGGGTGGCAAAGTCGCCTCGAAGAAGAACAACTTCCCTCTTCATTAATCGGGGGTTGTACAGAAGCGCAGGAGTGGGAGGGAGAACCAGGTTTTGCTTAGCTACAGCTGCGAACAGAACTCGGGCCATTGGAGTCAATGGGCTTCCCTTTGGCCGCAGGTATCGATAAAACAGGATGCCCAGCAAAAATATGACGAGGCACACGGCCATGACAGACGTGAGGATTGCAAATGCGAGTCCCCAGTTCAGGAAATCTTCAACGTAGACGATGAGAGTGACACCGAGGGAGGAGGCCACCGCTTATTGCGAAGCTCCACCAGTTGAAGAAGGACATCTTCTTGACCCTCTCTTTTGGATGCTCCTCGTCGAACTGGTCCGGGCCGAAGCTCCCCTAACGAGGGCTTGTGCCCTCCAGTCCCCACCGAGATCAAGTACAAAGCAACGAAGAAGACGACTTGGTGAATGTTTGATGCTTTGTCGCACACATTCGACTCGCACGGCTTCAACCTCGGGGCGAATCGCGAAGCCGTCATCAGACTCAACCCCTGTTTAATTAATTCACAACATTAATTAAGGCTGAAAAGAATATATATAGTAATTATCGATTCTTCTACTACTACTACTGTTCATTGTTTTATCTTGCAGTGATTTAATTAATCAATTAGTTGTAGTGTTAATTAATTAATTACCGCGAGGTAGATGATGGTGGAAGGGACGACAGTTGGGAATCTGCCCAAGTAAGCGTCGGCTAAAACCCTCCGATCAATGGCATTATGGTCGTCACTCCCTTCCAGTAATTCACGTTCTTCGCAGCAGTTCCGAGGTCCTGATAGAGTTCTTGTGTGAGGGTAGATTATGAGATTTGTAGAGATCCCAAAAAGCTCAACCTCTCACTGAACTCCATTACTGCAACATCAACAACATGTACATATATCCATATATGAATCAGTACGTATATACCAACGAAGATTACAATATTAAGATCGAAATTCGAAGAGCGATGAAGGAGAAACAGGACCAGTACCTATAACGAAGATAGCTGCTTTCCAAGTTCCAGTTGAGACCCTAAGAGGAACTCTCCCTTTATGATCAGCGGAAGAATCGTAAACCCATTTCTCCCTATCCACGACCTCATTAATCGTCTCAGCTTCAGGTGGATTCTCCATATACACTGCAAAAACAAGATTGTGTGATGTCCAGATGTTTGTAGCGCTAACTTGGAATCCTAACTGACAATATTTTATGACCTCTCTCTCTATCATATGTATATATTGAAGAAGACGAGCGATTACTTATTGGGGTGATCAGAAACAGAAGACTCACCAAACTAGAGCGCGTCTCGCAGCGTCCGCCACACGATAAGTTGTTACGAGTAGTGATACGATAAGGTTTTACGAGTTGTGATACGATAAGGTTTTACGAGTTGTGATACGATAAGGTTTTACGAGTTGAGAAGCAAAATGGGAAGTTATTGGGAAGGTGGGCCATGGCGCCTTGAAGAATACATTATCATGGACACCATTTGCATGAGATTCTCCTATGTACATCGTCATGATATACTCTAAACTACCGAGACTACAACATAAAAAATATAAGATACTGTTGTTAGATTTTATGGCTTTAAAAATAATAATATTTTAATCAAATTAAAAATACCACGATTATATGGGTGTAGGGTTCCTATAAATAACCTCCATAGTCTTAATGGTGAAAGGTACACATCAATTAAATTGTGATTATGATTTTATATAAATTACATTATATATTTATTATGCAAAGTCTTTCATATCTTTCTATTCATCAATGTAGGTCTCGAGTTCGAGTCTCCTAAGGGACATTAGGTTGGGTAATGGGGTTCACTAGTTAAAAAAAAAAATATCTTGCATCAGTCACACCACGAAGAAGATTGGTCACCATTTTTTGTTTGAGCTCTCGAGCTTGGCCATAGGTTGTAGACACTCCTTCAGTCTTTTTTTTTTTTGTCTCTTCTTCTGAGTACTTACTTTTCACAATACAATGTCATTCCATTTGATAGAGGTCGAGTTGTAAGGTGTTGTACACCTGGATGAGAGGTTTTGTGCAACATGCATTCATTATATATTTCCTCCACTGCTATTTAGCTTTGGACCTTGGTAGACCTCAAACGACTTCCTATTTACTTAACTCCTGCAGTCACCAACCATTTAGCTGTCCCCTTCGATTGTGCAACAATTGAGCAGTGTTCGTTGCGGTGTAGTTACACTGCTATTGCTACAGTACTTGATAGCAGTTGTCACCTGTCTTCACACCTTCTAATACACACTGATTTTTGCAATATGTTACTCTGCGTCCTTCTTTGGTAGACCTGATATTCAGGTAGGGGTGGGATTAGGTTGGGTTTCCGGTTAACCTGACGACCCGACCGGAAAAACTTGGGTATGGATTCCTAAATGCAAGCCGCTGATTGGGTATGGGTTTGGGAATGCAAACCCGATTACAGGCCGCGGGTTTTTATACTTTTATTTGAATACCCTATTTGACTTTATGAAGTTTTTTTAAGACAAAAATTTCTTCAATTTATAAAGTCATTTTAAAATTAATGGATGTATATTTTGTAATTTTGAAGGTTAAATTACTGAAAATTTACTTTCCACAGTAGGATATTTATGTAATTTTAAGTTTTTTGTTGTTTTCTAATTTGTTTGAATTGTTAAAAAAAAAAATCATGTTAATGGGACTAAAGTCGGGTTCGGTCGGGTTTTACCAAAACTTGTCGGGTTTTAGTCAGGTCGAGTCAAGTGGGGTTTTAAAAGGAAGTATCTGGTTGGGTTTTATACAGGTTCGGGTTTTGGGTCATGTTGGCCGGGTATGTAGGTTCAAATGAAACGACTGGGAAGCTACGAAAAAAGAGGAAAAAAAAAAAAAAAACAAGAGAAAAAACAAGAAAAAAAAATGACAAAAAAAAGATAGAAAAGTGAGAGAACAAAAAAGGAAAGTAAAAGGTGATTTCGTTTTCAATTGCCGAGTCGAAAAGCCAAAGACATTCAAGTGGCTTGACAAAGTCCATCGTCTATAGTCTCTATCTAGCTAGAGACATTCAGAGAGAGTGGGCTCGCGGAAGGGGATCTAGAGCCCGGATCCGCTGGCCAAAATGCAGCGTGGCCAAAGCGAATTCTGGGGCCCCATGTCAGAAATTTACGTGTGCGGGGCTGACATGGCTCCCCGTGATTCGCTTTGGGCACGCTGCATTTTGGCCAGCGGATCCGGGCTCATCCGGGTTAGGTTGTTGGCTTGCAAAAGGGGATTCGGCTTAGGCTGTCGGCTTGCAGAAGGGGATTTGGCGCGTTGTTGGCTCATGGAAGGGGATTCGGCTTAGGCTGTTGGCTTGCCGAATGGCATTCGGCTTAGGCTGTTGGCTCGCGGAAGGGGATTTGACTTAAGTTGTTGGCTCGCGGAAGGGGATTCGGCTTAAAATTTGTTGGCTCATGGAAGGGGATTCGACTTCTGCTGACTGGCTCTGTGAATGGGATTCGGCTAGGACTGTTGGCTCGGAAGGGGATTCGCTTAAACTCTTGGCACAAAGGGATTCGGTTTAGGCTGTTGGCTGTGGAAGGGATTAGGCCAGGCTATTGGCTTGTGGAAGGGGATTCGGCAGAGCTATTGGCTTGTGGAAGGGATTCGCTTAGGCTGTTGGCTTACTTGGAAGGATTGGCTTAGGCTGTTAGGCGGAGGAAGAGCAATTCGCTTAACCTGTTGGCTCATGGAAGGCAATTCGGTTGAGGTAACGGGCGGCCTACATAAGGCAGCTCAGCGAGGTGATGGGCCTATGGAAGGCAACTTCGTTGAGGTAGTTGGCCATGTGATTCAAGCGAGGCAATGGGCCCGTGGAAGGTGGTTTGGCTCGAGTTGATAAGCCGAGGGGCAGTCAAGCAGCTTCGATGAAGTCATTTTCGGTAACCTCAATGGCTTGGAATTTGACTAAGTCATAACCTATCTAGGCATCAACATTCTGAGGTGATTGGCGGGAAGGCGATTCATCGAGGCGGTGGGCTGCGAAGTCATTACAAGCTGGAATGATCGGATGGCGAATGACCGCGCGCGCGACCCAGCGCGTGCGATGGGTGAAGTAGTTGGGCGGCTGACGATGGTTTGAGTTAAAAGATCCGGCGATGGTTCCACTGGCATCGGTAAAAAGATTGCGATCGACGTCAACTTTGCTAAACGGGCCTTAAAGCGGTATATAGCTGTATGCACTAAAATGCGACCAACCCAATTTCGACGAGCCCAAAAATCCACCGATCCAGCAATCGATCGTCGTGGGTAGGCTCTGTCGATTCTTAAGTCACTAGTCGCAGCCCATCGCTAAGTCCATTCGCGTCGTCGCATTATCGATACAATGTCGCCCTCGTCAACTATGAACTGTTGTGTCAACAACAATCAGCAACTGAGTCATGAGTCAGCTTCTCCAGCAGTTAAACGACCAAGCCTGGTAAGCCAACCGAGAAGCGAGAAAGAATACACTCACCATCCTCATTAGGTGGGATCGGAGAGGAATTTCTAGTCTTCCTCCTCTCTCAAAAAAGCGGTCGAAAGGGGATCGTGATCCCCATTTCAAGATCGACCCTCAACAAGCGGCGGAATCGGCTACAAATAGTGAAACGATACATACGCCAAGGGTTCAAAAACTGGAGTTCGAAATCCCTTTGTGAAGAGAAATCTTGTGTCAAGCAACACTCTCGCACAAAGAGACTCTTTCGAGCCAAAGAAGTTCAGCAACTTGCAGTCCGTCGAAATTCAACAGTTCGACCTGAGCAGCTCTACACGTCCGCTAGCAACGTCAACAAGTCGATACACGCGGAATCCAAATACTTTCGTCCGACCGACCAAAGCCGTCACCGTTCGTGCACACTCGTTCCAGAACTCACATTTCGATGTCCTCGCCAGAAGCTTAAACTTCACCAAATTCATACAGAGATCGAATCAGAGGAAGCCTAGGAGATTGTAGTCGCATTCCTTGATATTCAAACACAACTGTAACACAAATTCTCTGTTATAAAACGAATTACTCTCTCGGTCGCGCCTCTTCGCGGGCCGGCGGATTTTCGGTGAAACAAATTTGGCTCGCCCGGTGGGACATTTCCTACTTCTCATCTCCCTCTCCGTTCAACCAAAAAAAAATCTCAGCCATGGCCAGCAACGACAACAACGGCAACAACAACAACAACAACAACAACAACAACAACAGGGGCAAGCAAATTGCCACCTCGAGCTCTGCTCACCCGCGCCCTGCCACGAACACAGGCTCAACCGTAGGAGCTCGCGGACCAGCTGCCGTATCTCCAGCCGACCTCCGGCTCCTACCTCTCCACCACCGACCCAGCTGGCCCAATGACTAGGGCCTTGGCCGGGAGTTTTGTCCACCGGACAAGCTCCCTTCATGCGACGCCGCGTCGCCAAAGCGCCGTATTGGTGCCCGCATTCACGCGACCTCCGCCAAGCCAATCAGCGACCTTAGCCAAACCAATTCCAGCGATGGCCAAACCAACATACTTGGCGTTGCTGCCTCTCCTCCTCCCTGCGCAGCCCGGACGGTCAGCCCGGTTCAATCACCACCATCGCTGAGAAGGACCTCTATCGTCCCTGCCTTGGTACAACGCTATGAACAACATGGGGGCGCGACTTCCTCCTCTGTGGCAAGAACGTATTTGTCACCGGCTTCCTCCGTACAGAGAGCGATGACCGAGGACAAATCTCTGATCATGACCATATCTCACGATCTCCTAGCCGCACTCACCGCAGCGGCCGGTCCACCACCTGTCCGCTCGCCTCACCGATAGACACCAGCGACCTCCCAGCGGCATTATCACCCATTTCATTGTGCGAACCTCACCGGTGGCTGCCACCGCCAAGCCGATCACCAGCCTAAACCACCTGTCGCTCAGCAGAGGCGGTGACGGCTCTCGACCCGATTAAGCCTACCCGCGACCTCTCCACACCCAAGAACACCGATGACCGTCTCCGCGCAATGTGGTCGCCAACACCACTCTGACCAGCGTCGGGGAACATCTCCGTCGGCGCTGACCGTCAAGATGGCGCAATGACAACATCGGCCAAAAGCGGTAGAAGGGCAGCTTGCTGAAATGCAAGCTGCGCTTAAAGATCAAAACAAACAGCTGCGCATCAAAGGCGTGCAACTTCGCGGCTCGTGATCTCAAAAGCGAGGATATTGGGCGCCTCTCGAAATGGCGTGACCACCAACAACACCCCGGCGTTTCTCAAGAGGTCGGCCGAAAGCGGCCGACTACCGGTGGTTCGACCCGAACCACCATGAGAAAGATCCGCCTCCGACGACGAGCTGCCACCCGTCGCACCAATAGCTATTCCACGAGAGGTTGAACCGAAGCGAGCGGCTGCTCTCACACTCGGCGGGAGTCACGAACTCATCAACCCGCTATGCGGAACGGCTCGAGGCGACACAAATCCGTCGCCCTACGGGGAGGCCTTACACCGAGAGAATTCAAAACAACCCGATGCGGTCGGCTACCATCCTCAAAATTCCAGCAGTTCAGCGGCGGCGGGCATCGCAAACAGCCGCGTCGCCCACTTCATTGAGACCTGCAACAAGCGCCCGACACCGGCGGCGACTTGCTGGTCAAGAGTTCGGCCGGTCATTGAAGGAAATGCCTTCGGCCTGGTACATCGAGTTGGCCACGGAGTCAATCGACAGCTAGGAACAATTGGAGCGAGAGTTCCTCAGCCGATTCTATAGCACTCGGCGCACCGTCACTCTGGTCGAAATCGCCAATCTAAAACAGAAGAAGGGCGAAAAGGTCGTCGACTACATCAACCGGTGGAGGAACCTGAGCCTCAATTGCAAGGAGAGCTCAAACTTATCCTTCGAAGCCGAAATCGAAATGTGCTCTCGAGGGATGCAATGGGAGCTCCTACGCTACATTCGAAGTCGGAGGCCGGCCGACTTTCAAGAGCTTGCCACAGAAGCTCACAATATGGAGAACCTCATGGAGGAGCGAGGAGAAGAAACTTCCTCGTCTGCTGACCACGGCAAAGAAAAGAAGGCAGCCCGCCAGCTTAAAGGCGTGAAGGAGAAACAAAAGCATCCCAGCGACAAGCGGCTCTCGAACCAATCAAGGTCGGGGAGCAAGGCCAAAAGCAACTTTCGTCCCCGACAGCTAACGGGGGCACATACCGAAGGCCTTATTTGGAGGAGCGACAGGCCAAAACATATCCGTTTGCCGATGCGGACGTTTCTGTCATGCTGGACCAGCTCCTAGACAACCATCTACTCAAGTTGCCAGAAGTCAAAACACCCGGTGACTTGTCCAGGAGTAAAGATCCGAACTTTTGCAAGTACCATCGCTTGGTCGGGCACCCGACCGAGAAGTGCTTTGTCTTCAAAGACAGGATCATGGAGCTGGCGGCTCATGGCCGCATCGAAATCGAAGGAGCCGAAAACACGACATCCTCACATGTCATCTCCATCCAATCCGAGCCAAATCGGCGAGCTCGACAGAACAAACACCAGGTCGCAAAGGAGTACCGTGCAAAATCCGGTCCCTCCAACCGACCGCACAACAACAGACGACCACCTGCTAAGGTCGCAGCAAAATTGGCACCCCGCGAAGCAGCTACAGCCGACGCAGAGGGGTGGATCTTGGTCACCCGACGAAAGAAGCCTATTTGAGAACTTCGAATCGGTATTTGGCGAACACCAAAACAAAGCGGCGACCAAACAAAAAAGTCATGGCGTAAATGAAAGCTCCGCGGGACCAATGTTCAAGGAGCAAATAAAAAAAGAAGACCTGTCACATTGGCGAGTTCTTTCCAAAAGGAGTTCTTGGCGCTGCCAACAATGGTGGCGACCTCTTGACGACTCCTCCGAGCAAACAACACCGAAAGATAGGCAAGCGGCCGGTCGTCGAATCACGACGACCTCGAGGCGTCCGCTGAAGCAAATCTAGTCGCGAGATAGAAGATGACCTCGACTTGTCCGTTTGGTCAAGACAAGCTCTAATTCGAGGTCCTCGACAAACTAGAGGAACTTCAAGCGAAGTCGAGATGCTGCTCATGAGGAAGCACGACTTGCGAAAGTTGGGCTAACTCCACCTTACCGAAAGGAGGAAGAAGATGCGTAGTCCACCCTGCAGCTGGCAAAGTCGAAAGAAGCACTCGCCGTCTCATGTTCGCCGTGCATCACATTTCGAGAAGAAGATGCACAGTTGGGGATGAAGAACCACAACAGGCCGCTGTTCGTCTCCGGCTACATCAGAGACCACAAAATCAATCGTATTCTCGTCGATTGTCGATCCGCAGTCAACATTATGCCGATTCGCACAATGAAGAATGTCGGCCTCTCTGCTGGCGACCTCTCCCATCTCTCTCCTCATCCAAGGCTTCAACTAGGAAGGGCAAAGGACGCTCGGTATGATCAATCTCAAATTACATATCGACGACATGGTGGCTGAAACCCCTTTTCAAGTCATCGACTCAAGAACATCTTACAATCTACTCTTGGGTCGACCATGGCTTCACGCAAATGGGGTCGTGCCATCGACACTTCATCAGTGCTTCAAATGCGAGAGAGCGGCGAGCAAAAGGCGATATGCGCCGATGAAAGTCCGTTCCGAAGGCGAGAGGCATCATTCCAGCGGATGCAAAATTCTATCTAACAACCGGACCGATAGTCAAATTGTCACCCTGGACTACCCGAGCCAAATGCCAAGAACACTCTCGGCTTAAGCAGCATCGCCCAAACAACCCGGCGCAAAGTTGCATCTACTAAATAATCGGCTTAAGCTTCGTCTCCAAAAGCGAGTCCGGCGCATGCTGCATCTACTAAACAATCGGCGCAAGCAGCGTCTCCAAAATAGACCGGCGCCAAGTCGCGTCTCCTAAATAGCCGGCACACAACAAACAGCTGGCACACGGCCACAAACTGGCCGCAACAACTCCAGCGCCGACACAGCGTAATGTTCCTATCTTACGGTACATCCCGCAGTCGCAAAGAAAGAAGGGAGCAGCTCCCTTGGTCGTCTGCCACAAAATCCAGCCGGCCCCTTTGGCAGAAAAAGTCACTCTCCCACTGCCGAAACTCAAGGAAAGGAGTATAATTAAACAATTCCCAAACCAGGAGCAGTTGTCGTCAACTCGCTCGGACGAAGCGTTCGACCCGAACGCATACCGACTGATGGCCAGAGCTGGGGGAAATTTCACAAAAGACCAACTTCACGAGAAGCCACCCGTCGCTTTGCCGGTTCGCACTCCAGAACAAGAAAAGCTGAGAAAGGAGGGTCGTCGAATTACGCAAGGTCGCCAAGGTCTTGGCTATAAGAAGGAGAAGCCAATCCGAATTTATGGAGCTCAAAAGCCAATGAAAATTACAAGAAAAACATTGACCGACGTCCACCAAGTTTCGGTCGGCCAAACTTGGGCGAAAAAGATAGCGACCTCGGCCCCGGTGATCATTTACGAAGCTGTCATTGACCGAGCTTCGCAAAAGAAAAGCGATGCCCGTTGGTCATCTACACTCTGAAAGCAGCCATTACGAGCTTCAGCGCATCTGACTTCGGTCATGGTAAACCACATCTTCGTCGCCCGGCGACAACCAAGAAGGCGATGAGTTAAGTCTCGAAAGAGGCCCGACTACATTCGAGAAAGGCAACTTGGTGCTAGTAGTTAGGCGACCAATAAGCCTACAAGCTCGTAGCGTTAAGCGACCCGGGCTGCCGATAACAAATGGTAAATTCCTCAAAGCGGCTTTTACGCATGAGGGGGGCATCGAAAAAAAAGAAGAAAGAAAAGTCGAATAAAAGGAGCCAATGTTTCTCATTTTAATAAAATGGGAATAATGCGAGCCTTGCAAAAAAAACAAAAGGAGAGGCTACAAGTCAAAAAAAAAAAAATACAAAGAAAGCTACATCAGAGCTGTGGGAGTTCAGGGTCGGCCACCTGTCGCTGCAGCCGAATCACCTCAGCACGAGTCTGAGAAAGTTCCCTCGTCTCAGTGTCATCAAGGACGGGGCGCAAGCGAACTGAAACCGATTGAGCCTGAAGGGTCGCTGCTTCCTCTTCACAGATGTCAATGCCCTTCTGAACGTCACCGAGATCTCGACCATCATCTTGGAGCTCGACCTCCGGCCCCTCCTCCATCGCCGCCGCTCCTCGAGTCCTCCTTGGTCCCTGACTAACTATCGGATACCGGCCGGAGACTCCTCAGCACCGCCTCCTTCCACCCTGATGTCGTCGTCGCCAAGGACGACTCTGGCAATTTCAAGATCATCAACTTCCATCAGACCAGCTTCAGAAATATTTCGAGTTACAACGTCGTAGCATATGCCAGCAATGAAAAAAAAACACATGTGAAAAAAAAAGAGAAAACTTACCTGTCGACGACAGGCTCTGCGATGTCGCACACTAGAAGAAAGACGCTCTAGAACTGTAATCGCAATGAAACAGCGAGGGGTTCGGATTTGCGAACGGAGAGCAACAGAGGTCGCGGAGGAGGACATCGCGCTTAATGATGCTCTCCAGAGACATCTGGATGCGGGACACAGTCAAGCTTCGATTCGAGGAATCCGACGAGTCCGAGGAGATAAAATTCTACGCCAGGGGCGTTCCAGGTTTAGTGCGGCCCTGCCCAACCCCAGGTCTCGTACCACTGCGACGTGACCAACAGGAAGCTCCACTACTACGTCAATAGCGTCTCTTTCACCACTCCAACACTGCCCGCGAAGCTCCGTCGCCGAAAAAAAATTGAAACCGCACGACTGCAGTCTTAGCGACGTTGCCGGATAAGACGGACGGAAGCCGTGATAACAAAAATCGCGACTTCCCGCCTTCTGTTGCGCCCACCGTTGCGCCCACCAAAAAAAAAAGAAAGAGATAGGAAGAAGGGGGAAGGCAAAGGAGGCGAAAAGGGAACAAGGGAAAAAAAAAAGAAAGGGAGAGCGTTTCTCTGTGCTTCTCATTCGTCGGATCTTTGTTCTCACGGTTTTTCCTACTCATCGGAAAGAATCAAACAGATCGAGCGAAGAAGAAATGGCAATGAGAGCTGCTTTGCCTCAACAACATCAAAGAGTGAGGGCAGCTGTTGGGAAGCCAAAGCCCTCCGATGGAAGAAACCGGCGAGCTTTGGGTGACATAGCAAATGTCGTAGCTACCAGAGGCACGATGAATGAAGGAAAGCCTCTACCCCAAATTTCTCTCCCCATAACCAGGAGCTTCGGGGCCCAACTTCTTGCGAACACGCAAGCAGCCACCGCCGCAAATAAGAAATCAACGGCAGTAACTGTTGAAAGAGCGCTCCACCATCCTCCGCGATGGCCATCGGGCACTCGGCTTCGCCTGTTGTAAGCCCGTCAGTAAAAGCAACATGATGTGCTTCTTCCCCGACCCACTCCAGTCGCTGAGTAGTCTCTAACTTGGCAAGGTCAAACAAATCCTCTTGCCGAAAGATGGGCTGGTCCAAGGATGGCGCTATGACGACTGCGAGCTTATCAGAAGGTACGACTGCGAGCTTATCAGAAGGTACGACTGCGAGCTTATCAGAAGGTACGACGCCCAAATCCTGGGTTGCTTGCGACTCAATCTGGCTTGCTTGCGCAGGTGCCACCACTGGTTCTGCAGTAGTCCCTCCAGTCGGCAAAACAAGTGACTGGTGGCGACTCTCGGGCTCCTTAACCTTTTCCCGGATGATCCCAGCGGAGGAGTCTCCAGAAGGTTGTTTCTTGGCGAGAAGGACCCAAATTTGTTAGTGGCTTACTTGGGCCGGTTCGAGTCGCTTCTTGAAGAAAGGAGAGCGAAAATGACGGGTTCGGCTCGGGCCGTCGACTTCCCTTTTCGGCGGCAGTTCTCTTCGTTGAGGTCGGTGGCTGAGCCAACCCTTTCCCCTTGCCTCGAAACATTGGCCGTTGAAAAAGACAATACAACTGGTCGAGCCTCACCCTCAGTCGAAGAAGGCTCTCTGACCACGATGCCCTTTGTCGGCGCTGCTTGGGACGGAGCCAGCAACTTGTCCTTTGCAACCTTCGGCCGTGGCGTTCGCTTCTTTGCAGCCTTACTCTTTTTCGCCTTAGGAGAAGCCGCAGGCTTCGAACTCTTTCGGCTGCCACCCGTCGCGTCGTCATCACCTTGCGCATGCGTCAAGGCTTTTTTCGGCGCAGATGCACCAGTGAACTGCCTCCACGCACGCTGGAAACAAAAAAAAGATCAAAAGACGCAAAAGAAAACAAAATAGAAACAAGAAAAAAAAAGGGGGGAAGGTACTACCTTGAAGAGTGGAACAACCGCCTCAAACCAGGACTCCCGAAAAAACGTAACACCAGGGTCAGAGGCAGGACTCATGAAAGCAGGAACCTCCACGCTGCCAAGGGGATAGGCAGTCCCAGCTCGCCATAACTCCACGAGTGCGTTCACCGTAGCCGCATTTCGTTGGTCGGAGAACAACACACCCGACAAGTCTTGGCAGAACCCGAACTGACGAGCAAACCGGTGAGGACTGTAAGGTTCCACCACAAGAATGTCACGCTGCCACAAGACTAGAAATGCCACCCGCAGGCAACGGAAGTATTCCACTTCAATTCGAGACGCGAAGTGACCAGCCTTGTCAAGGATCGAACCGAGGGGTACCAACATCGCACTCCGTCGCGCCAAAACAAAGAACGACCTCCTTCTGAGTACAAACGTGGGCGAGCTCCTGATTACGGTAGAGCATCATGAGGGGCCTGTCCCCATCACTAGAGTCAGCCTCGTGGATGCTGAACCGCTGGGCAAGCCATGCATAGACGAATGACCAAGAAACCCTCCCTGGTGAAAAGCCGTTGAGTCCCAGATGAATGTTGGCCAAAGTCGTGCTGGCCAGACTACATTTCTTACCGCTGGCCATGAAATAGGCCATCTTGAAGACACTTAACCTCAGCATGTTGCCCGGCAAAGGCAAGATAAAACGACAGAGCCACAGTGACAAAAAGGCAGCCAAATAGACCTCATCTGCGAAGGCGTCAGGAACTCCCAGCTTGGAGGGGTTGATTCTGTACGGCCGACCGCTCGCGACTTCGAGAACCTGTCGTCTTCCCACGATCAGCCTACGGGTCTTCTATAGGTCGCGCGTCCCCTTCGGTACGGAACCAGAAGGATACCCACTCGGACATTGAAACTCCGAAAAATCCTTCCACGGTCAAAGCCCTCGGATGACAGAAAAGTCGATAGTACGCAAGGAGGAGGTATCAAATACTCTCGGGTAGCGGCGTAGAGTGACTCTGAGTGAAATCTGCAAGCGTTGGAGTCACTTCATCGTAGATGCTCCCGGTGAGGGGCAGTCTGCTGAGCCGGTGCATATCCCATAGAGAAATCGATAGTTCTCCCTCACGAGTAAAAATAGTGTTGGTAGAGGAACACCAGACCTCAAGAAAAGAATGAATGACGTTGCTGCAACACCGATATGAAAACATGGAGGCTCGAAGTACCTGAGTAAGGTCTGCCGCGGCCAATAGCTCGGGATAAGTACGGAGGACATCTGCCCATTCGAAGTAGAAAGGCATGGGGCGAAGTTCACCTCCGGTTGACTCTCCCAAGAGTCGAACCGGTCGCTATCGATATTTAGTTTTGGCGCCGTGAAACGGACCAGTTGATCATGCATCAGACTCAGTAAGATGTTGCCTTTGATGCGGAGATGACAAGGCTTCGTCAACCCTCGGGAGATAACAAATCTGGTCGTCCTCGTCGACAACAGGGCAACTCCACAGGTCGTGAACAGCCTTATTTGTGGGCCTTGATTACGTCACAACCGGCTGTAGGCGATGGTCCCCAAGAGCTAATATAAGTGGCCTCTATTCCTCTTTAGAATCCGCGAATCCATGAGGCGGGTCGAAGAAGCGCCCCTCACAACGATCTTGATGGTTGTGATGGTGAGACCAAGGAAGGAGAGAAAGAAGTCGACACGGCAGGCATCTGCTGACGAGAACAAGAGAAGTCAGTGCATAATTCCCCAATTCAAAAAAAAAAAAAAAAAAAAAACATACCCTGCGACCATAGATGGAGAAGTCAAAGGTTATAAAAAAAAAAAAAAAAAGTAAGCAAAAAAAAAGGGGTGACAAAAAAGACCAGTCCAGATAAAAAAACGAAAAAAAAAAAAAGGAGAGGGTAAACCGGCCGAGGCATAGCAATCTTCTTCACCGGTTCGACAAAGCAAACCTTCACATCGGGCAACCGAGCCGAACGCAAACAACGAGGTTTCACTGCACTCGGCGACCAAGCCGAGCAAAGTACAATTTAAAGTTTTCGTGACCATCAGCAAAGACGGATGCGGCAACAAAAAATACACTGTGCTCGACGATCGAGTCGAGCACAGTTCAAAAGCTCCGCGCTGAGCCGGGCGTGACCAAAACAATAGCCTTGCGTCCAACAACCAAACCAGATGTGAGCAAAATCAAACTCCAGTGCCCGGTGACCGAGCCTGACACAACTAAACGGGGAACCCAGCAACCGGTGACCAAGCTAGATGATGCACATTCGATCTGATTGCTGGCGGCAGGCGGATGGGAGCGAATCTGCGCGAAATTAAAACAACGCAAGCCGAACGCGGTTCAAAGCCGCAACAAAGAAACAAAGCCAGCCACGATCAAAACAACAAATTCATGTGCTTTCGGAGACCGAGCGAGCACAATTCAAGGATTCGACAAACAACAAAGTTGGCGCGATCAAAACAACAAATTCCTGCATTTCGGCGGCTGAGCTGAGCCCAATTCAAGCCAGCGACCAGCAACAAAAATCGGCGCGATCAAAACAGCAAACTCACTGTGCCCGCCCGATAGCCGGGCGAACCGCGGTTCAAAAGCTTTCGCTTTGTCGGTGAGAACTAGACCACGACCAAATCACCAAATTCGACCTGCCTGACCGGGCGGACGCGCATCAATCGAGAGCCAAGTATGTAACTCCTCTCAAACAAAAAAAAAAAAAGCAGCGACAAAAAAACAATCGCCAAAACAAAAAAAAAACAGCGACAAAAAAAAGCGGTAAAAAAAAAAAAGCAGCGACAAAAGCGGTCGGAAAAGAAAAAATGTTGTCGGCGACCACTCAACGGCTTCGCACCCTCCCAAATCTTTTGACGAGTCAAATGGGAGGAAGGGAGAAACAACCTCGAGTTTTGATGGGGGCATCCTCCCAAAAATCGGCCATCTCAAACAAAATAATTAGCAATCCCAGGTCTCCTATTAGCGACCTCCCAAATCTCAACATGTTGTCTCCCATACCTAAAAACCTTGAGGGGCAGAAAATCAAGAAGTAAATCAATTCCGGTTCAAAATGTGAGGCATTTCCGGCACCGAGGGGTGGTCATGAGAAATCTAAAATAGCAAACAATCTTTCAAGCAAATTTACAGGCAGTCTTCCAAAGCCAAATTCGCATGTGAGATAGGAAGGAGATCCAAATTCATGAGCACTGTGAAGAAGAGGATAGAACCCTTAAACCTAATTATCCCAAACTTCGCTGGGAATGGATTAGTATTTCTCCATTCAAAGGAAGCCTACTTGCCAGGAAGGTGAGACCCCGTTCCCTCACTTCAACTCCCCTGCGATCCTTGTTCGAAGCCAAATGGTGGACAAAAGATGAAAAGCCAGCGAAATAAGCGGGAGAAGCATCACAACTTCATAGGAGGCTCAATTCAGCCAAGATGGGCCCCACTATGCCTAGTTCTATCGCTCTCTCTCCCGGTGCACCAAATAGTGGACAATGAGAAGAGGCGTATGGCGTGGATTTTGGAGAAAGCGAAAACCTGAACTGCTGCTTGGTGTCGGCCTGTTGGAAACAATTAGATCCGCGTAAAGAGATGGGTCGGTGGGGGAAATCTTTGTATTTCACTTCAGTTAGTGCTCTTCCTCTTATTTGCGATGAACAAAAGCAACGTACTCTTGCAGCGGTGGCGAAGCCCATCGCGTTTCATTCAACCTGCGCCAATCCTTCGACACAGCGTGAAGAGGTATCGTCAAAATTGAGGTGGCCGCAATTCGTCGAAACAAAATTTGCTCTTCTCTTCCGTGCAACGACCAAGCCACCGAAACTGCACTTCTCTCCAGCGCGACACACACAAAGTAGCCGAAATGGACCGAAATCACCGAAATTCGTCACAATTGCCATGAGGATCGGCCAATTGACTAGTTTTCTCTAAAGTACCATTCCGTGCAACCAACTCATCCGAAGCATCATTCGGTCACAGTATCCAAGCAAGCTACAACCTCTGCTCAGTCGACTTCAACTCGACATCGTTACTCAACTTGAACAACTTCTCTGCTCAGGTATTCATCATCTCTCTATACTGTACACATTACATATGTACGCGTAACAAAAAAGAAAGAAAATTGAAAAAACAAACAACTCTAAAAGCGACAAAAGAGCCAAAAAAATGAAAAAAAAAATATATATATATATACAAGTGTACAAAATACCTGCTTGTCTAAAAAATAAGAGGACAGACAATGATACGTACACAAAAAGATAAACGACCCTAAAAGAGTAAGAGGGTCCAAAAAAAAGAAAAAAAAAATATGTGTTGAGTGCATGAGTGTGTGTGTTTTCACATTCGAAACTTGATCGTTGTCTCTGAACGGTCAAGTTTGGAAGGGGGCAATCTGTATGCACTAAAATGCGACCAGCCCAATTTCGATGAGCCCAGAAATCCACCGATCTAGCAATCGATGCGTGGTGGGTAGGCTGTCGATTCTTAAAGTCACTCATCGCCAGCCATCGCTAAGTCCATTGGCGTCGTCGTCATCGATATAATGTAAGCCCTCATCAGCAATGAAGCTGCGGCGTCGGCAGCGGTCAACAACGAGTCATGAGTCAGCTTCTCGGCCCGGTTAAGCGACCAAGCCCGGTGTAGAAGAAACCAAGAAAAGAATACACCCACCATCCTCATTGGGTGGGATCTGGAGAGAATTTCGGTCTTCCTCCTCTCTCAAAAAACAACGAAGGGGATGGTGATCCCCATTCAGAATCGACCCTCAACAAGCGACAAAATCGGCTACAAATAGCCAGAAACATTTGTCACAAGGGTTCAAAAGCGGAGTTGAAATCCCTTTGTGAAAGAAATCTTGTGTCGAGCAACACTCGGCGCCTGGAGAACTCTTCGAGCCAAAAAGTTTAGCAACTTCCGGTCCGTGAATTCAACGGTTCGGACGGAGCAGCTCTACCGTTCGCCGGCAACATCAACAAAGTCGATATACACGGAATACAAATACTTCCGTCCGATCGACCAAAGCCGTCACCGTTCATGTACACTAGTTCCAGAACTCACATTTCGACGTCCTCGTCAAAAGCTTAAACTTCACCAAATTCATACGGAGATCGAATCAGAGGAAGCCTAGGAGATTATACTCGCATTCCTTGATATTCAAACACAACTGTAACACAGGTTGTATGTTATAAAATGAATTACTCTCTGGGTCGCGCCTCTTCACGGATCGGCGAATTTTCGGTGAAACAATAACTCAAAATTTTTTAAGCAATTTTAAAAAAATGCGATAAAAATAAACAATAAAAAAAGTAAAAAAAAAAAGAGCAAAAAAAAAAAAAAAGTGAAGAAAAAATTGAAAGAAAGAAAAGATTAAAAAAAAATTAAAAAAAAAAAAAAGAAATGAAAGAAAACATAGTTTAAAAACCAGATCAAACTGGTCGGTATGATCTTAAGAGGCCAGTCCGGTTCTTATTGACTTGGCCCGATTAACTTTACACAATATTATTTTTGTCTTTTTTTTATAAAATATTAAAGATATGTAATTGTATATAATATTCAACTGTCCAACCTAGTTTAACCGGGTTCAACTAAAATCTAGTGCCGGTTGGATGACCGCTTCAGTTTTAAAATATTGAAAGGATGAAAAAAAAATTTAAAAAATAAAAATATAAAAATATAAAAATATAAAAATATAAAAATATAAAAATCGGATTTGGTGTTCGGATCCAGTAATCGGAAAAGCTAGAACAAAGGTTCATCTCGGATCTGTTAGCCGGATCGCGCGGGTCGGATCAGGGACCGCGAAGCCTGTGCGCGAATCCATTTGGCTGATCGCACGGTGCACGGATCCACGGTGCACGGATCCACGGTGCATGGATCCACGGTGCACGGATCCCGGTGCACGGATCCACGGTCCACGGATCCACGGTCCACGGATCCACGGTCCACGGATCTATTTGGCTGATCGCGCGGATCCATTGGCGGATCCCGCGGTTCCGGGTCGGGGACCGCAGCGCCAATGCCTCCCTCACGCGAGGCAAGGACGCTCGTCTTCCCAATTACCCCTTTTCCTTCAGGCGCTTAATCGAAAGGGGCAAGGGCGACGGCATGTTTAGAAAAAAAAAAAAAAAGGAGGACATGGCTCCATTTCTGTTACGGGCTACGGCATGCTCATAGAAGGGCGGAATTCCAGCAGTAATAAAGAGGAGCAGAAATAAAAAGTGTGACAGAGATGTGGGTTCCGCACAAACAACAATTAATAATCGGCAATCATTCATAGGCATAATCTATTATTCGTCATAGTTCACGGATTCATAATCGCCGGCAACAGACATTTATCAACCAAATGAAATTTATATGGCAAACAATTCATTAGCACTACCGGATGCAACAGAGGTGAAACAAAGTCGCGCAGAGACAGAGGCCAGTAGCGCAAAGGTTGATGGAGGCGTTTTGCAAGCTCAGTGGCAGGACGACAGTCAAGAAAGAAGGTCGAAGTGAAAGAACGCAAGAAACATGAAATATGTAATCCCTCAGGGTGGGATTCCACCGAACTTCCTCATAAATTTGAGGCAACAGATGGAGAGGTAGGTTCAGCACGGCCCGGATCCGCTGGCCAAAATGCAGCGTGGCCAAAAGCGAATCACGGGGCGTCACCACACGGAACTACCCGTGCGGGGCTTGGGTGGCGCCCGTGATTCGCTTGACCACGCTGCATTTTGCCCCGCGGATCGGGCTCGGTTCAGCGATCTGACTGGGTAACTGAGTTGGATCCGGACGGGATGGCAAGACGAGTTAACCAAGCGGGCCCCCACCAGAGTCAACCCGGCAGGTCCTACACCGAGTCAAACACACCGAATCAACAAGACAGAGACAACTCAGACAGAGTCAACAAATTAAAAACAAAAAGAAAAAAAAAAAAATAAAATTTTGAAAAAAAAAATGAATGAGGTATATAAAATTTTGATTCTTTCTTCAAGCATACTTGTCCTTGCTCCAAAGAACGAGCAGGCGGATCTGTGGCCAATGTGGCCAAAAAGCGAATCACTGAGGGAGCCCAGACACGGGACCGTGCGACGCTCCACTGGCACCCCGTGAATCGCTTTGGCCACGCTACATTTTGGCCTAACGGATCCGGGCTCAAAAACAAGACTTAAAGTCTCGGTCTAAATTATCAATTGCAAGCATGACAGATGGTCGAAATCAGATTATGCATTTATATTTTTCTTAATTGAAGGGGTGTATGATTGTCAATTGCAATCAGATTAAACATTTATATTTTTATTTATTTGTGAAGTAACTTTTTCTTAATTTTCTTAACAGTAATTAGAGTTTCCATTTACATTATTATATGAGGGGCTATTAAGCTTCTCCGTTAATTTAACTTTCAATTAATGAAATACTATTGAAATTACATTGAGAACTACTACACTTGAAAAAAAATATAGTTTTCAATATTTGTATTTTTAATGAATTTTTTATTATTTTACATACAAATCAATTATTAACCAAAAATACAATTGAATAACTAAGTATCACAACTATATATTGGGAAAATGGAAAAACAAAAGTTATAATTCTCTAACTATAATTTTTTGGGACAAAAATTTAAGTTAATTTCAAGGTAGGTTATAGTATGAGAGAATGAATATAATTATTTACTTAGTAAATTTACTTATCTTATAATTTGTCATGCCATTGTTTTTAGTTTTTTTTATAATTAAAATAATATAGATATCCATGTCACGTATTAAATATATATCATGTGTGTAGCTTATTTAGCTTGATTTCTGTAATGATACCATATTAAAATAAAACAAAAACATGTTAGCGGTTTATAAGATTTTTTCATAGTTTAATTAACATTTTTATATTATAAACCTATTAAAATTTAACTTATTTCTTTCATATGTTTTATATAATATTTTTAAAAACTGTAATGAGGCAATTTATCATTTTTTTAAAAAACTTTAATATGTTGGGGAATAATGAATTTGGGCAAGCCAAGTCAGGAAGCTACTAAATTTCTCTTCTCCTATTATAACATGTCTTTTAACCCCCAAGGGCGCGTCCGTTACCTCTATTACTAAAAGAAATTTTTTTTGTTTTCGGCCTTTTGCCTTTCTCTTAGTCTCTTCCACCATCCCCCCAAGTCCATGTCTTCCCGACCAACCATAGGGGGGGGTGAACAAGGGGCAGGGTGAAGGCAGTGAACAAAGGGCAGGTGAAGACCGGGGAGTGAATAAGAGGCAGGCGAAGATGGGGCAGTTTAATTAACATTTTTATATTATAAACCTATTAAAATTTAACTTATTTCTTTCATATGTTTTATATAATATTTTTAAAAACTATAATGAGGCAATTTATCATTTTTTTAAAAAACTTTAATATGTTGGGGAATAATGAATTTGGGCAAGCCAAGTCAGGAAGCTACTAAATTCCTCTTCTCCTATTATAACATGTCTTTTAACCCCCAAGGGCGCATCTGTTACCTCAATTACAAAAAGAATTTTTTTTTTGTTTTTGGCCTTTTGCCTTTCTCTTAATCTCTTCCACCATCCCTCCCAAGTCCATGTCTTCCTCGACCAACCATAGACGGGGGGGGTGAACAAGGGTGAAGGTGAGAGATGAGGGAGTGAACAAGGGCAAGTGAAGGCAGGGGGGGTGAATATGAGGCGAGGGTGAAGATGGGGGGGGGGAGTGAACAAGGGGGGGAGAAGATGGGGTAGTGAACAAGGGTGGAGGTGAAGATGAGGGGCGGGTTGGGGGGGAGACAGGACATAACCATAAGAGAAGGCTCAAGGCTCAGAGGGAATGGGATCCAGGAGGCTCTGAGGGGAACCTCAGAGGCTCAAATCAGGAACTCCTGAGGCTCAGGGATGGACCCTGGGCTCTCCCTGAGGCTCCCTGAGGGCTCTGAGAGGGGCTCCCTGGGGGGGGACTCTGGGGGCTCTGAGGGCTCCCTGAGGGGCTCTGAGGGAACCCTGAGGGGCTCGGGGAGAGACAAGGGGAGACTCCTGAGGGCTCAGGGGGCAGAGGGGCAGAGGGGAACCTGTGGGGGGAACACAAGAGGAGCCTAAAGGGGCAGGGGGCTGGGAACATGGGACATGGGAGGGCTTGGGGAACCAGGGGAGGTCTGAGGGGTGGGGGGTGTGGGGGACCTGGAGACCTGGGGAGGGGGGAACCTGAGGGGAGCCTGGGGTCTGAGGGGGCTCTGGGGGAACCGAGGGGGTGGGGCAGGGTGGGGGCTCGGGGGTTTCTGGGGTTTCCTGGGGTGGGGGTGAGGGGTGGGGGCTCTGAGGGGCTCTGAGGGGCTCTGGGGCTCTGAGAGGAGCTCCTGAGAGGGAACCCTGAGGGCTCTGAAGAGGAGTGAGGGAGCTCCTGAGGGGCTCTGAGGAGGGCTCTGCAGAACCTGCCCAAGGGAGCTCTGTGAGGGAACAGGAGTGCAGGGAACCTCGAGACTCTGAGGTCAGGAGGGGCTCTGAGGGAGCTCCTGTGAAGGAGGGCTCTGAGGGGCTCTGGGGAGTCTGGGGGAGTCTGAGGAGTCTCTGTGAGGGCTCTGAGGGGGCTCACAAAGGCTCTGGGGGAGCTCTAATGAAGGAACTCTGAGGAACTCCTGAGAACCTGAGAGGGGAACTCTGAGAGGGGGAACCTGAGGGAACTCTCTGAGGGGCTCTGGAAAGGAGACACTCTGAGAACCTGAGGGAACTCCTGAGAGGCTCTGAGGTCTGAGGAACAGAAAGAGACTCCTGAGAGGGGCTCTCTGAGGGCTCTGAGAAATTTCCTGAGGAACTCTGAGACTCTGGGGAGGGCTCTGAGAATTTCACTGAGGTCTAATCTAGCTCAGGCTCTGAAAAATTAGAAGCTGAGAGGGGCTCTGAGAACTCTGAGGGAGCTCTGGGGGTCTGAGAGGGGCTCCTGAGGGGCTCTGAGGGCTCTGAAGTCTCCTGAAGGGGGCTCTGAGGGCTCTGAGGGGCTCTGAGAGGAATCCTGAGAGAGAAGGTCTCTGAGTGAGAGGAACTCTATGTGAGAGGGGCTCAGGGGCTCTGAGAGGAACTCCTATGAGAGGAACTCTCTATGTGAGGGAGTCCCTGAGGAGACTCTGAAGAGGCTCCCTGAAGAGGGGCTCCTGAGGGGCTCTCTGAGAGGCTCTGAAGAACTCTACAGAGAGGGGCTCAAGAGGCCTCCTGAAGAGTCCCTAAAAGAGGAGTCTCTGAGGGGCTCTGAGGGGCTCACAAGGAGGGAGCAAAGTGTCTCTGAAGAGGCCTATGAGGCTCTGAGAGGCTCTAGAAGGGCTCTATGAGAGGGCTCCCTGAGAGAGAGGGCTCCTGAGAGGAGTCCTGAGGCTCCTGAGCTGAGGGGCTCTGGGGCTCTGAGGAACTCACAAAGAGAGGGTCTGGGGGCTCATGAGGGCTCTCAGAGAGGGCTGTGAGAGGGCTCTGTGAGGTGTGGGGGCTCTGAGGGGAACTCTGTCTCTGAGAGGAACAGAAGGGGAACTCACAGAGGGCTCTGAGAGAGGCTCTGGGGGAGGTGAGGAGGGAATGAGAGTCTGAGAATTGAAGAGGAGTCTAAGAGAGGAACAGAGGGCTGTAAAGAGTCAAGGGAGAGGGGTGAAGAGGAACAAGGGAGTCAGAGGAGGTTTCTGGGGTTTTGTGGAGGTGAGGGGTTTCAGGGGTGGGAGGGGGCAGGGAGACAGGGGGCAGGGTGAGGGACAGGGGGTGAGGTGGGGAGTGTGGGAGGGGGGGCCGGGGGGGTGAGGGGGGTGGGGGTGGGGGCAGGGGGTGGGGGTGGGGGTGGGGGTTTCGGGGGGACAGGGGGCTCTGAGGGAGAGGGCTCCTGAAGAAGGGCTCTGAGGAGTCCCTGTGAGGGCTCTGCAAGCTCTTGGGGCAGGGAACCTGAGGGCTCTGGGGCTCTTAGAGGAACTCGAGGGGCTCTGAGGGCTCTGGAGGGCTCTGAGGGGAGCTCTGAGAGGGGCTCTGAGGGAGTCTGAGAAGGGGCTCTCCTGAGGGGTCTGTGAGAGACTCTGAGGGGGCTCTGAGGGTCTCTGAGGGTGCTCCTGAGAGGGGTCTCTGTGGGGGCTCCTGGGGGGAACAGGTGCTCTGAGGGGCTCCTGGGGGCTCTGAGGGGAGTCTGTGAGGGCTCTACTGAGAGGGCTCTGAGAGGAGGGCTCTGGGGAACTCTGGGGGCTCTGAGAGTCAGTCTCTGAGGTCTCTGAGAGGCTCTGGAGGCTCTAAGAAGAGTCTCCTGAGGGCTCTCTGAGAGAATCTCCTGAAGGGGCTCTGAAGAGGAATTTCCTGTAGAATTTCCTGTAAGAGGAGTCTGAGAGGTCTGAGGAACCTGAGGGCTCTGAGGGGCCCTAAGGGGCTCCTGAGGGACAGGGGCTCTAGGGGAACTCCTGAGAGGAACTTCTGTGGGGCTGGAGGGCTCTGAGGGCTCTGGAGGGGGTTTCCTGAGAGGGGCTCCTGAGGGCTCTGAGGGGCTGAGGGGCTCAGGGGCTCTGAGGGGCTCTGAGGGGGCTCTGAAGGAGACTCCCTGAGAGCTCTAGGGGCTCTGAGGCTCCTGAGGGGACTCCTGTGGAACCTGAAAGGGAGACTCCTGGGAGGCTCTGGAGACTCTCTGAAGGGGGGCTCTGAGGGCTGCTGAGGGGCTCTGAGGGAGGTCTGAGGCTCTGAAGGGAATTCCTGAGGCTCCTGGGGGGAGCTCTGAGATTTCTGAGGGTTTCCTGGAGGAGACTCTAATGAGGGGCTCCTGGGACTCTGGGGGGCTCTGTGAGAGGGCTCTCTGAGGGGCTCTGAGGGTTTCTGAGGGAACTCCTGAGGAATTTCTGAGATTTCCTGAAGGGGCTCTGAGGGGGGCTCCACCAGGCTCTGAGGAGGGCTCTGGAGGAGTCCCTGAGAGGAGGGAACAGAGACCTGAGGGCTCAGAGGGAACTCTGAGGAGACTCTGAAGACTCCTGAGGGAACAAGAGTCTGAGGGCTCCTGAGAGGTCTGAGAATTCCTGTGAGACTCTAGTGAGAGGACTCCTGAGGGAACCTGAGAGGGAACCTGGGGGGTGGAGACCTGAGGGGGCTCTGAGGGGCCTGAGGAGACAGTGAGAGGGACCCTGAAGAACTGAAGGGGCTCTGAGGAACTCCCTGAGGGAGCTCTTAGGGAACTCTGCTAGAACAGGAGCTCTAATGAGGGAGCTCTGGGAACCTCGAGAGGTGGGGGAGGGCTCTGGGAGGGCTCTGTGAGGAGGGCTCTGAGGGGCTCTGTGAGGGGCTCCTGAGAGGTCCTGTGGGGGCTCTGAGGTCTGAAGGGGCTCCTGGGGAGGGCTCTGTGAGGAGGTCCTGAGGGGCTCTGAGGGGCTCTGGGGGCTCTGAGGAGCTCCCTGAGGTCTGAGGGCTCTGAGGGGCTCTGAGACTCCTGAGGTCTCTCTGAGGGGGCTCTGAGGGGCTCTGGGAGGCAGAGGTTTCTGAGGAGGCTCTGAGGGAGGCTGGGAGGCTCTGTGAGAGGGAGCCTGGTGCAGGAGGGTTTCAGGAGACTGCTGAGGTCTCTGAGACTCCTGAGAGACTCCTGAGGGCTCTGGAGGGTTTCTGGGGGCTCTCAGAGGCTCAGAGAGGTAGAGCAGAGAGAGCTCTCTTCAGGAGGGAAACCTCTCTGGAGGAACTCCTGAGGGGCTCTGGAGACTCTGTGGGGGGCTCCTGAGGAACTCCTGGAGGGAACTGAGGGGCTCTTTGGGGCTCTGGAGGCTCTGGGGCTCTGGGAGGGGTTTCTCAGAGAGGCTGGGGGGCTGGGGACTCTGAGGCTCTGAGGGTTTCTGGGGGGCTCTGAGGAATTTCCTGGCAGGGGGCAGGGGCAGGGGGCTCTGGGGAGGGTCAGGGGGGCTCCTGAGGAACCTCAAGGGAGCTCCCTGTGAGGAAGCTCTGGGGAACAGAGACTCCTGAGGGAACTCCTGAGGGAACCTGAGAGACCTGAGAGGTGAGGACTCTGAGGAGAACAGGGGGAACAGGGGACAATGAGGGGCTCAGAGGAGGGAACAGTGAGAGAGGTGGGGAACAGGGTGGGGGTGAGGGAACAGAGGTGGGGGCTCCTGAGGGAACCTGTGAAGTGGGGAGTCAGGGGAACGGAGGGGGTGTGGGGGGTGAGGGGGAGACAGGGGGGAACAGTGAGGGGCCGGGGAACAGGGGGTGTGGCGGGGGCTGAGGGGGACAGGGGGTGGGGGTGGGGGTGGGGACAAGGGCTCCCTGAGGAACTCCCTGTGGCTGAGACTCCCTGAGGTGTGGCCTGGGGAACAGGGGGGCTCCTGTGAGGGCTCCTGTGAGGGAACTCCCTGAAGTGTGAAGGGTCCTGAGGGGCTCTGAGGAACTCCTGAGGGGGTCGGGGGAACATGAGAACACATGGGAACAGGGAGGACTCTGTGAGGGGAACCTGGGGGGAACCTGAGGGGTCTGTGAGGGCTGAGGGGAGACCTGAGGAACCACGAGGGAGTGAGAGGAACCTGTGGGAACCTGAGGGGGAACCACAGGGAGCAGAGAGAGTGAGAGGGGCTCTGAGGGGGTACAAAGGGGCACAAAGGGAACCTGGGGGGTACATGGGGAGACATGGGGACACATGGGAACATGGGAACTATGGGAGGAACCCTGGAGGGGCTCCTGAGAGGTCTGAGGGGCTCCCAGGGGAACCTGAGGGAGGGCTCGGGGAACCTGTGAGGGAGCAGGGGAACATGGGGTGAGAGGTCTGAGGGGCTCTGGGGCAAGGGGCTCTGAGAGGGTGGGGAGGGGGCTCCTGAGGGGAACATGGGTTTCCTGGAACTCTGAGGGAACTCTGAGGGGCTCTGGGAGGGGCTCTGCAGGGGTCTCTGAGGGAACAGGGGCTCTGGGGAACACGAGGGGAACAGAGAGGGGCTCTGGGGGCTCCTGAGGGAGGGAACAGGGGAACAGGGCAGAGGAACTCTGAGAGGAACAGGGGCAGGGAACTCAGGGGAACCTGAGGGGGGGGCTCTGTGGAGGGCAAGGGGGTCTGGCTCTGAGGAGCAAGGCTGTGAGAGGGCTCTGAGGGAACCTGTGGGGGAACAGCGAGAACCTGTGAGGGGCTCTGAGAGGGGAACCACCGCAGGGAACAGGGGGCAAGGGGTACTCTGGGGAACGAGGGAGCAAGGGAGGGAACCTGTGAAATGCAGGGGTGCTGGAGACAGGGAACACGGGGAACAGGGGGTGGGGGAACCGCGGGGGGCATGTGAGGAGGGGGAACCACGGAGGGGGCTCTGTGGGGGAACCGCGAGGGGGTGAGGGGGCTCTGTGAAGTCCCTGAGGAGAGCCTAGAGGGCTCTCTGAAGAGAATTTCTAAAGAGAGGCCTCCTGAGAGGGAACTCCTGAAGAGAGGCTCTGAAATGAAAGAGAATTTCCTGAAGAAAAGAGGGGCTCCCTGAGAACAAGAGGGAACTCCTGAGAGGAACAAAGGGAGGGCTCTGGGGGCTCTGAGAGGTCTGAGAGACTCTGAGGCTCTGAAAGGCTCTGAGAGGAGTCCTGAAGTCCTGAGGTCTGAGAGGGGCTCTGAGGGGAACTCCTGGGGAACTCCTGAGGGGTGAGAGGCAAAGGAGGAGTCCTGAGGAACCTGAGGAGGGCTCTGGAGGGCTCTGAGGTCTGAGGAGTGAGAGGGCTCTGGGGGCAAGGGAGAACAGGGGGAACTCCTGAGGAGGGGCTCTGGAGACTCTGGGGGTTTTCCTGAGAGGGAACCTGAGAATTTCCTGAGAGTGAGGCTCCTGAGGGCTCTGAAAGAGGGAGGCTCTGAAGGGCTCACAGGGGGCTCACAAAGGGCTCTATGAAGCTCTGAAGGGCTCTGAACTCTCTGAGGGAGCTCTGAGAGGGGCTCTGAAGGAGGCTCTGAGGCTCTGAACCTGAGAGGCTCTGAGTCTGAGAGAGGGGCTCAGGGCTCTGAGGCTCTGTGAGAGAGAGAGTCTCTGAGAGGCTCTGAGAGGCTCTGAGGGAGACAGGGGGCTCTGATATGAGGAACTCCTACAGAGGGCTCTGAGAGGGCTCTGTGAGGGAGTCTGTGAGGGGCTCTGAGGGGCTCTGAGAGGGCTCTGAGGGCTCCTGAGAGGCTCTGAGAGAACAAGGGGAACCTGAGAGGGTGTGAGAGGGGAACTCTGAGAGGCTCTGAGAGGGGCTCTGAGGAGGAACTCCTGAGAGGCTCTGAGAGGCTCTGACTCCTGAAGAGACTCCTGAAGAGGGCTCTGAGAGGGCTCTGAGAGGAGCTCTGAGAGGCTCTGAGAGGGCTCTGGGGGGCTCCTGAGGGGCTCCTGTGAGAGGGAGCTCCTGTGAGAGAGAGTCTGAGGAGACTCTGAAGGAACTCCTGGGAATTTCCTGAGGGGCTCCTGAAGGAACTCTGAGAGGGAACTCTGAGGGGAACTCCTGAGGGCTCTGAGGAACTCCTGAGGGGCTCTGAGACTCTGAGGAGCTCTGAGGAACTCCTGAGGGGCTCCTGAGGCTCCTGGGGCTCTGAGGGGCTCCCTGAGGCTCTGAGGAGTCTGAGGAACTCTGTGGGGCTCTGAGGGGCTCCCTGAGGAGGCTCTGAGGCTCCTGAGACCTCCTGAGAGTCTGAGAGGAGCTCTGTGAGAGGGGCTCTGAGAGGCTCCTGAGAGAGGTCCCTGAGGAGCTCTGAGGCTCCCTGAGGGAGCTCTGAGGGACTCTGAGGAGACTCTGAGAGGGGCTCCCTGAGAGAGGGAACTCCTGAGACTCCTGAAGGCTCTGAGGGGAGACTCCTGAGGGAGCTCTGAGAGAGGGGCTCCCCTGAGAGGCTCCCTGAGAGGGCTCTGAAAGAGGGGCTCTGAGGTGAGCTCTGAGGCTCCCTGAGGGAGCTCCCTGAGAGGCTCCCTGAGGCTCTGAAGAGGAGGCTCTGAGAGAGCTCCTGAGGCTCTGAGAGGGCTCTGAGACTCTGAGAGTGAGAGGAGGCTCTGAGGCTCTATAAGTATAAGACTCTGAGGAACTCTGAGGTTTCTGAGGGGCTCTGAGAGGTGCAATTTCTGGAGGAACAGGGGGTTTTCTGAAGGGGGAGACAAGGGAGAACTCTGAGGGGAACAGAGGGAGGGTTCCTGAAGGGACAGAGGAACGAGGTGAGAATTTCGAGGGTGAGGTGAGGAGTTTCGAGGTGAGGGTGAAAGAGGGTTGAGGGAGTTTCGAGGGTTTCGAGGGGATCTGAGGAACAAAGGGGTTGAGGTGAGGGACAAAGAGATTTCGGGGTTTCGAGATTTCGAGGTTGAGGTGAGAGGTCAGAAATTTCGAGGGCTCGAAGTCGAGGTGAAATTTCGAAATTTCGAAGGCTCGAAATTTCGAGATTTCAAGGTCAAAGGAAAGGAATCTGAGAAAATCGAGAGAGATGAGAGAATTTCGAGAGGTGAGAGATTTTCAAAGGAGATTTCAGAGAGACAAAGAGAGGTGAAGATTTCAAAGAGATTTCAGGGCAAGGAACAAAGGAATTTCGAGGGCACAGAGGGGCAGAGGTGAGATTTCGAGAGGTCGAGGTGAGGTGAAATTCCGGAATTTCGAAGTCAAGGTGAAATTTCAAAGGGAATTTCAAGGAATTTCGAAAGGAACAAGATTTCGAAGACTCGAAGATGAGGGAGAGGAATTTCGAGAGAGGTCAGAGGGGCTGAGAGGGGCTGAGAGGTGGAGGAACAAGGAGACAAGAGAGGTGAGGTGAGGGGCTGAGGAATTTCTGAGGAACAAGAGGAATTTTTCTGAGGTGGGGTTGAGGTGAGGGTTTCCTGAGGGTTTTGAGGGTTCCTGAGGGGGGTTTCTGGGGTTTCAGGGGGGTCAAGGGGAGGGAGGGAGACAGGGGGATGGGGGAGGGGTGGGGGTGGGGAGGGGTTGGTGGGGGTTTCTGGGGTGGGGTTGAGGGGGCCTGGGGGTTTCGAGGGCTCCTGAGAGGTCTCCTGAGGGAATTTCTGATGAGTCTCTGTGGGCTCTGAGGGGCTCCTGAGGGAGTCTGAGGCTCGAGGGGTCTGAGGAACCTGAGGGGTTTCCTATGGGAATTTCCTGAGGGAGGGCTCTGAGAGGAGTTTCACAGGGAACAAGGGGGTTTCTGAGGAACCTATGGGGTTTCCTGGGGGTCTGAGGGGTTTCCCTAAAGGGTCCTGAGGAGGGCTCTGACTGGGTCCTGAGGGGTCTTGGGGAGTCCTGAGGGGTCTGAGGGCTCTGAGGGGGAACTCTGTGAGGGGTTCCTGTGGGTCCTGTGGAGTCTCTGTGGTTTCCTGAGGGGTTTCCTGAGGGGGTTTCTGGGGGTCTGAGGGGGTTTCCTGAGGGGAACAAAGGGGGTCTGTGAGGGGGTTTCTGGGGTTTCCTGGAGGTCTGGGGGCTCCTGAGAGGTGAGGGTTCCTGAGGTGAGGAACAGAGGGTTTCTGAGGGGGCTGAGGGGTGGGGGGAGGTGAGGGCTCGAGGGTTTCTGGGGGTTGAGGGGGTGGGGTTTCCGGGGGTTGAGGGGTGGGGTGGGGGGTCGGTGGGGGTGAGGGGGTGAGGGGGGGGGGGTTTTGGGGGTTTCTGGGGGGTTTCCTGGGGGGGTTGACTCCTGAGGGGTGAGGAGTCTGAGGGGTGAAAGGGGGCTGAAGGGGTAGGGGGTGAGGGGCTGAGGGTGAGGTGAGGGGGTTTCGGGGTTTCAGTGGGTTTCTGGTGGTTTTGGGTTTTCCGGGGGTGAGGGGGTTTTGAGGGGGTGGTGGTTTCAGTGGTTTCTGAGGGGGTTGAGGGGGGTTTCGGGGGTTTTGGGGTCGGGGTTTCGAGGGTTTCGGGAGACAGATCAGAAAATTCAAAGGAACAAAGGCTCTCGGTTTTCTCAAAGAGACAAAGATTTTCTTTTGAAAAGGAAAATATGAAGGACAAGGAGGAGATATGAGGGAATATATGGGGAGATATGAGGAAGGGGAATATGAGGGGGAGACAGAGGGAATATGAAAGGGAAAGAATATGAGGGAATATGAGGAACATGAAAATTTTCCTCGGGACTCCTCGGGGACTAAAGGGAACTCTGAGGGAATATGAGAGGCAATAGAGGGTTTCAGCCAGCAGCTGATGGGGCGGCAAGGGGGACCTTGAGGGGAGAATATGAGGGGGGATCTGAGGGGACACATGGGACACATGGGACCACAGGGGGACCTGAGGGGACACATGGGACCTGAGGGAGGACACTGGGACAAATGGGATCTGAGGGGACCAGAGGGGACATAGCGAACACATGAGGCACATGGGACCTGAGGGGACCTATGGACACAACGAACCTGAGGGGACCTGAGGGGACACAAGGGACACTAGGGACACATGGGACCTGAGGGGGACATAGCGAACACATGGGAGCCCTGAGGGGTTCCTGGGGGACCCTATGGACACTGGGGACTGAGGGGAACCTGGGGGACCTGAGGGGGGCCTTGAGGGGACCACGAGGGACCACGGGGAGGGGACCTGAGGGGACACAAGGGACCCAGAGGGACCCTGAGGGGACTGAGGGACACTGGGGGACCACAGGACCACGGGGGGACCTGGGGGGACACATGGGACAGGGGATGTTTTGAGGGACCTGAGGGGGACACCTGGGACCACAGGGGACCCCTGAGGGGGACCTGAGGGGACCTGAGAGGGAACCTGGGGGACCCTGGGGGACCTGAGGGTTTCCTGAGTTTCCCCTGGGGACAGGGGGACATAGGGTTCCTGAGGGACCTGAGGGGGAGGGACCTGAGGGGGACCCTGAGGGACCACAGGGGACCCTGAGGGACCACTGAGGGGACCTGAGGGGACCACGAGGGGACCCTGGGGACCTGAGGGGACCCTGAGGGACCCTGAGGGGACCTGGTGGAGAAAGACCCCAGTGGAGAGGTGTAAGGGGTAGTCTGAGGGGGGAAGACCATGGGGGGCACATCCTTCTGGTGCGGGAGAGCGAGGTGCAACCCAGGGGAGCCAAGGGAGGAAGGTTGTGTGTTGGTGGGAGGCTGTGGGGCTAGGGGGTGGGACAGTTCATATTCTAATTAATATTTTTGAAAATATATATATTTTAATTTATTCGTGCTCGTGCATCGTACAACTTTCGACTAGTTATGTGTAAATCAAAGGTGATTTAGCTAGTCACGTTCATACCTGTTTGCATTGTGGAAGGCTAAAAGCTATCAAATGTCAAAAAATGTCTCTATTAAGAAACCATTTATGCTTATTAATTGAGGTTTTCACTTGTCATTAAAGAACATCTAATAAGCTTATATAATAGGTGCCTAATGTATCCCCTCTAACTATCCATTGACAAAGTTAATTTAATTAAATACAACTAAAAAATTAAGTTTATTGGGGTATGATACAACAATGTTCGATGTTATACATACATACACTAGTAAAAAAGGCATTTTTGGCAATTGTTGTAGATGGACCAGTCGCTAATAAATAAGAAATGGTGTCTGGTTTCGGCTATTTGCAACGGGTCAATGTAGCTGGTCGCTAGAAATATTTTATAGTAATTGATAAAAGCTATCGCGATTGGCTAAATCAGTCGCTATAGCCTAAAAATTATTGGAGACTGACTACCCGTCGTTATAATTTCAGCCCTTCTAGCTGGTAGACAGTCGCCATAAATAATGGTTTTTGGCTACCCGATAACTATCTGGTAAATAGTCACTAAATATTGTCTAATAAGGATTCGTAAAACAGTCTCCTAAATGTTGAAGTATGGCTACTGGTAGACAGTCCTTATTATCAATAATTAGCGACTAATGTAATAGTTTCCATATACATTAGAGTATACCAACCACTAGACAGTCGTTTCATTTTTGGCGACCGGTGGATACTCTCTAAATATCGACAAATAGAGATTGATTTGACAGTGTCCTTGATCAACTAATAGCGACGTCCCAACAAATTAGAGGAATGGCAAGGATGAAATATATAACTAACTAACTAGTTAATATATTTTCTGAGATTTTTACCAATTATATAAAATATGAATGTTTTTACATAAAAATTTTAAATTTGGGTTTTACTAAAAATTTTAATTTCATAAGATTTACTAAATATAATATCCACTTGGGTCATTAATTGAGAAGCATATAGTAAATAAAAATGTTTTAGTTACTATGTACGTACCAATGTGTGTATTAGTTGATTTTCAATTAGTAGGTGATTAATTAAAATATGTTAACTAAATTTTATTTCCAGTTTTATTTACCAAATATGATTTGTTGTTTAATTTATCAACATTTTTCCATTAATAAAACTTAATGAGCATTTAAATATTTGAATGAAATAAAAACTTAAGTTCTAACTCAATGATTTGAAAACCGAACCGAATCGACCGGTTTGGCCCAATTGAACAAAATCGAAGGCCGGTCTAGTTCTTCTTGACTTCGCCACAGTTCCTTTATATATATACCAGCGTTATTTTTGTCTTCTTCTTATTTAAATATTACATATATGTAAAGTATGATATATAATATCAACCTGTCCAACCCGGTCATCTTGGGTTCAACCAAAATCAGACATAGTGCGGTTGGATGGCGGTTCGGTTTTAAAACATTAGTGTAACTTAATAAATCTGAATTATAGTTGGAAGTTTTTTCTTCAACTTGTACGATCACAAAAAATATTTACAAAGAACATATTTTAATTGATCAATAATTCAATAAATGTATAATCAAAAGGACTTATTCAATTCTAATGCTAATATAATATTATATGCTGCATAATTAAAAAAATATATGTAGCAAATGGGGCAAAACGTAGTCTCTTAGCGATTGTAAATACTCTTTATAAATGAAAGTGACTTGTTCTATATACTGTTATAATTAATTTAGTTAATTAATTATATAAGGACATGAAAGGCACTTGTTATATATAAATCAAAGAATCATAGAGACTTGTTATAAATCAAAGTAAAAATAAAAATTATTGGAAGATATATTTGGAAGGACATGTAAGGGCACATGTGACCCTTAGTTTATTTTCCTAATTCCAGCTTATTTCTGCTAATTCCTTTCCCGCTCGTGGCTTTCCCTTCCTGCTCGTGGCTTTCCCTTCCTGCTCGTGGCTTTCCCTTCCTGCTCGCGGTTTTCCCTTCCTGCTCGTGACTTTCCCTCGCTCTGCATCTCTTCTAGCTCGCCTTCTACATTGGCAGAATTTGGGACCGGTTAACAATCACCAGATTTGTTGAATTTGGGGACCGGTTAACAGTCGCCAAAAGTTTCTTCGAATAGAGACCAGTGATGCCCGTCGCCATAAACTGTTTGGCTACAAACTCTTTTGGTACCATGTTTTAGCGATGGGGGACCAGTTGCTACCCTTTAGGGACTGGTTTCGTTGTCTTTGGCGATTATTTGTGACAGTCGCCAAATGACTGGTTTTTACTAGTGATAGTGAATCATCACTAATCACTGTCAGCTCTTTTAGACTCTCTTGTAAGAATACCTCTAAGCCAAAACCACATACACACAAAGATTGATCCACTAAGAACAGCCAACAACCAATAGAGGTTATTGAGTCTACTCTTGTTCAAATCCCTCGAAAACCAGCTACTGCTACTAAACCTCTACCCGGTCTATTATTGTAATCAAGAGATTCGTGAGGAAGCTCAAGCCTCCAATCATGCTGGGGTACAATGTCATCCCAAGGCTTCTCATGGGAATCATGCACCTAATTGTAGTTGGTTACCAATTTCCATAGATTGAAGCCTGAGGTGACTGGTAACCAGTTCCCACATACCAATTTATGAGGATTGACTACCTGTCTCCATAGATTGATGCCTGTGGCGACTGATAACCAGTCCCTACACCGCAGTCTATGGGGACTGATTACCAGTCTCTATAGATTGATGCATGTGGCAACGGGTAACCAATCCTCATAGAGTTACTTATGGAGACTGGTTGTGAGTCCCGATAGGACATTTGTTAAATTACATGTAGTTAAAATTACAAAAGACTAATTACACTAAAATGTATTTAAAATTCACTTGCGGTCTTATTTAATTTCTTATGCATATAATGAAAAAATTCTTATCTTAATTTCTTTGATGATTTAAATATGACATTACTTGACTAAATGGGAGATATAATATAGGTACTTGACTAAATGGGAGATATATAAGATAGGTACTTGACTAAATGGGAGATATAATATAGGTACTTGACTAAATAGGAGATATATTATTGGTACTTGACTAAATGGGAGATATATAAGATAGGTACTTAACTAAATGGGAGATATAATATAGGTACTTGACTAAATGGGAGATATAATATAGGTACTTGACGAAATGAATTTTTTTTGGTGATTTATTTAGTATAAAGTAGTTACTTATTCAAAGTATTTGATTGATTGTTGGCACCAAAATTTGTTGTAAATTAGTATTTATTATTCTGACTTATACTGGTATAATGGATGACAACGATCGAGCAAGTCAAACTCCTATAAGATGCAAGTCAAAGTCTTTGACCTTTAGAAGCAAAGCCGAGCGATTGGAGCATGAACAAGTCAAATCAGACATCGATAAGACATATCCTGATCGACCCATCTCCAAGATCAAATCGACATACGAGATTCAAATTCCCCTATGGGCCCATCATTGACACGCGCATGAGCCATGTAATCAACACATTAGCGCCACGACATCAACACATCACCAACACATGTCCATCACGTTAGCAACATGGGACTACCACATGGACCAGTCGGATTTGGTCAAGGAATTCAAAATTGAAATTAAAAAATCAGAAGTTACATATCCTCTTTTAGTGGATCGAATGAGAGAAAACAAAGAAGAAAAAAATTACAAATTGCCAGGAGGAAGGAAAGAACGGGTTAAGAAAATTTTCCAAGTCTAGAAGCTCTGTTGATTGAAGATCTTGTCGAATTGCAGCCAAATTGTCCAAGAACTCTACATAACGCAAAGAACATCATAAAACTGATCACACAAAATACCAAATTTTTCGTCCAGCCGACTAAATTTGCTGTAAGTTCATGTACTTCTTCTTGGAGGTTGTGATTCACAATTGGATCGTTAGGAGCAAATTTCACACACAAACAGATCGAATCAAAGGAATATTAAAAGATGCATTGGCGAAATTTCAAAATTTTCCCACACTTATAATTTTTTCTCTGTATTTTGTACTAGTGATTGTGACGTTTCGCAGACCGGCGTATTCACGTGAATGCAGATTTGGCACGCCCGGTAGGACACTTCTACCTCTCATATCTTTGTTTGTCAACTCCTTCGACACCGAAAAAATGGTAGACAACAACTCTGACAACCACACCAAGAAACTTACCCCCGCCAACCCAGTCTACCTACGACTTACTGTCACAACCACAAGGCCAAGTGCAACAACCGTGTTGGGAAGGAGGATCTCTCCAACTTCCCCGCCGCCAGTTTGCGCGGGTCCAGTGATGCGAGCCTGGGCAAAAAGTCTATTAACCAGATAGGTCTGTCCCCGAGGGAGGACCATCGCCAAAGCGTCGTTTTCTAACTTCAAGTAGTAGTGCCCCCAGCAAAGCCAGGCTACTTGACCGTAGCAACCACTCTTGGTGGTTAGTCCGACCAAATCTCCCCATGTGTTGAAAGTCATACTTGTCTTGGCCATGATTAAGCACTTCAACAAACATGGCTACACCTCCTCTCCAACTAGCACCAATGGAGCTCAATGACCTGTGGTTATCTCCCCACGCCGACATTCACCGGTGGTCATCTCCTCAGTACCAAAGTTGCAGCTATGGTGACGCTGGACAAGATGGTGGAGGAATAGCTCGCATAACTGCCCGCCACAATGAGGGAGTAGAGCGAGCAGATCATGGCCAGAGACGCACAAATAGCCAAGATGATGGAGAAACTTGAGATCATCACGACCAACATGGGAAATATCTCTCAGGAAGTCGAAAAATCAAATTGGTACAAGAACATCGACGACACCACACCTAGAGGAACGGACCCCAAAGTCTAGTTGATCACTAGGGAGCTTCGATTGAAGAGCACCCTCCACGATGGATGCGGTCAACAAAATGATCAACCTGGCCGTCCAAAACAATGTAATGCGGCCGGGGATAGTCAATCTCAGGCATACAAATGACCATACTCCATGTGGATTCAGACTCTACACAAGCTGCTCAGGTATCACCTGCCCAAATTTCAGTATTTCAATGGAGATGACGACCCAAAGAAGCATATCACACTCTTCATCGAAACCTGCAACAACCTCGGCACACACGACGACCTTCTCGTCAAGCAGTTCAGGCGATCCTTGAAGGGGAACGCATTCGACTGGTTCATTGAACTTTCTCAGGAATTGATTGACAATTGGGAGTAGCTGGAGCATGAATTCCTCTGTCAGTTCAACAACACCCGTTGACCGTGACTCTAGTAGAGCTCACGAACCTGAAGCAGAAGAATGGCGAGAAGGTGATTGACTACATGAATCAGTGGACCTCAACCTGAATAACAGGAAAACACCTCTCTATCCATCAAGACGGAGATTGAGATGTGCCTCGACAGGATGAATTGGGGACTCCTGTACTTCCTGGAGAGTCAAAAGCCCAAATATTTCTAGGCACTAGCGACGGAGGCCACGACATGGAGATCCTCATCGAACAGAAAGGTAAGGGCAATGCTCAGATAAACGGCGGAATAAAAATGGAAAGCCATGAAGAAGAAGAACCCCAAAGAGGCAGCGAAAAGGGTGATATACAATGAACATCATCAATCCAGTCAAAGTTGGAGGGAAGCCGAGGCGAGAACAACGGCTTGAGGCTGCTCGTCGAGCAACCTCCCCGAGGGGCAGCTGAAAGAGAAACATGCAAAGAAGTACCCATTTTTTAGAATCCGACATATCTATGATGCTCGAACAACAGACTTGAGACCAATCTGCTCTAGCTACCGTAGCGAAAAAGACTTCGGAGATGTTGGGAAAACCAGAGACCCCAACTACTACAAATACCATAAACACTTGGACACCCATGAGAAAAAAAGATTTTCGTCATAAGGACAAAATTCTAGAGGTGGGGACTTAAGGTCGTATAATTATTGAGAAAGATGAGAACACTCCAACTATGAGTTCATTGTTTGTCTAGGTCAAGCCTAGTCCCAAGACTAAGCTCAACCAACCTCAAACCGAGGGGGAAAGAAGATATCTTCCCAAATTTGGCCCTCCCAATAGAGTGCCTGCACAGCAGAGGAAAACAGACAATCCAAAGTTGACGCCTCGAGAAGCCGCCAAAGAAGACGAGGGAGGGTGGATCCTGGTCACCCGCTGCAAGAAGCCGCTCAATGAAATATTCAAGATGCCGGTGGTTTTATTAATCAAACAATTTAAATATTTAAAATAATTATTTAAACCAAAATAAATCACCTAAAACATATTAATTTAGTTTTATATAATCATATAGGTATATTTATATATATTCATATTTTTTTAAATTATTTGTCACCATGAAGTGCATATGTGGCGATCAGTCCCCTAAGTTGGTTGACAATCTGTGGCGACCTTGTCGGTCCCGATTGGTTGGTTAATGGTTGCTGGTTAGGTGATCATTGTCGCCATAGATGTGCATATGTGGTGATTGATTTCAGTTCGCATAAGTTGGTCAATTGGACTAGTAACCAGTCCCATAGGTGTGTGTATATATAGTTATACATATAGTTGACGGGTTTCGTACCTCCATGGTGGTTGGTACTGAAATAAGTTGGCTAAATAGGGACACAAATTGCAGAAACTAGAGCAGTCTCTTGGGCCTATTAAGCCATATATTACTATATAATCAGTTATCACCCAACAAAGACATCCCAGATCAAATACAAACAGCTGCTGGTGCGAATTAATCACCATTACTTGACAGTAGTGCTCCTCTCCACGTTCTTGTACTCGTACCTTCTGGCTACGACTACATAAATGCACAAGTTCAATCCACTCATGACCACAAGCAGCCAGTAGAAGTTATCCAACCGGCTTACGTCCAAGTTCCTACTGATCCACCCTCCATGCCCGTCCTTGGACGTAACTCGGTCCACGACGATCAAGAGAAGACTGCTAAGGAAGCTGGACACACCCATGACGCTGTGGTACAAGGCAGACCCCAGGCTACGCATGGAATCGGGCGCTTGATCGTAGAAATACTCCTGCAGACCCACGAGGGTGAACGCATCCGCGACGCCCAGGAGCGCGAACTGCGGCGCAAGCCAAAACACGCTCACGACGGACCCCTCCGCGAGCGAATCGAGCCTCTTCCGCTCCACGAGGGCCGCCGAGACCATGACCAGGGTCGAGAAGGCCATCCCGATCCCGATCCTCTGTAAAATGCTGATGCCCCTGTCGTCGCCCTTGAGTCTCCTTAAGAAAGGTGCAACAGTCCTGTCGTAGAGCACGATGATGACGATCATGACCACGGCGGTGATGCAGTACATGGAGGCCGCGGGGATGGTGAAGTTGTGCGTCAGTTTCCTGTTCATGATGTTCCCCTGTTTCACGAAGAAGGTCGTCCCTTGGGAGTTATTGATGCCGAACATCAAACAGACTAGCCATATGGGGATGATGTTGAGGACGAGCTTGGTTTCTTCAACTTTGGTCACCGTCGCTAGTCTCCTGCACCGTCTGTTATTATTGAAATGCTTATTAACTGTTGTTGCTGCTATTTGGGCCTCCGTGTCCTCACTTGGGTTCTGTTCGATGATGGCCGCTTTGTCCAGAAACCTCCAGTTCTTGGAGTGGCAAAGTCGCCTGGAAGAAGAAGAACCTTCATTAATTGGGGGGTTGTACAGAAGCGCAGGAGTGGGAGGGAGGAGCAGGTTTCGCTTGGCTATCGCTGCGACCAGAACTTGGGCCATTGGAGTCAATGGGCTTCCCTTTGGGAGCGGGTATCGATAAAACGGCGTTCCCAGCAAAAATATAACGAGACAGACGGCCACGACTGATGTGAGGATTACAAAAGCGAGTCCCCAGCTCAGGAAATCTTCAACGTAGACGATGAGAGTGACACCGAGGAGGAGGCCACAGCAGACTCCAAAACTCCACCAGTTGAAGAAGGACATCTTCTTCACCCTCTCTTCTGGGTGCTCCTCGTCGAACTGGTCCGCCCCGAAGCTCCCTAACGAGGGTTTGTGCCCTCCAGTCCCCACCGAGATCAAGTATAGCGCAACGAAGAAGACGACTTGGTGAATGTTTGATGCTTTGTCGCACACGTTCGTCTCGCACGGCTTCAAGTTCGGGACGAAGCGCGACGCCGTCATCAGACTCAACCCCTGTTTAATTAATTCACGTGCATTAAGGTTAAAAAGGATATACTAATTGTCGATATTATACTACTTTCTGTTCATATATTGTTTTAATTTGCTGTGATTAATTAATTAATCAATTAGTAGTGTTAATTAATTACCGAGAGAGGTAGATGATGGTGGAGAGGACGACGGCTCGGAATCTGCCCAAATAAGCGTCGGCTAAAACCCTCCGATCAATGGCATAATGGTCGTTACTCCCGCCCAGTAATTCACGTTCTTCACAGCAGTTCCGAGGTCCTGATCAAGTACTTGCGTGAGGTAGATTATGAGATTTGTGGAGATCCCAAAAACTCAACCTCTCACTGAACTCCATTACTGCAACCACAACATATATATATATATGTACATCCATATATATATAGACCATGATGAGTACGTACCAACGAAGATTACAATATTAAGATCGAAATTCGAAGAGCGATGAAGGAGAAACAGGACCAGTACCTATAACGAAGATAGCTGCTTTCCAGGTTCCAGTTGAGGCCCTAAGAGGAACTCTCCTTTATGATCAACGGAAGAATCGTAAACCCATTTCTCCCTGTCCACGACCTTATTAGTCGTCTCAGCTTCAGGTGGATTCTCCATATACAAACAAGATTTTGGGTCCCTAGCTAGCTTGCTATAGAAAGTTGAACCACAAACCAGATTCGACCGTCCGAGAGTTCTGAAGAGGTCTGTGATGATCAGATGTTAGTGGCGCTAACTTTTTTATATATAGCTAGTACTACTCCCCGTCCCTCTTTTTCCCTATGTATTCTCTTCTTAATTAATGACATGCGAGAGACGAAAAGATCCTGTGTTCGCTGCAGGACATACATACACATATCGAAGAAGACAAGCAATTACTTATTGAGCTCATGAGAGCCACAAGACTCAACAAACTTGAGCGCGTCTCGCAGCGTTCGCCACACGATGAGTTGTTAGAGTAAGTTGTTACTAGTTGAGATGCAAAATGGGAAGTTCTTTAGAAGGTAGGCCATGGCGCCGTAACGAATATTACATTATTGAGCCTCCACAGTGACGAGGTTGGTAGCTACCTCTTCCACCACAAAATTGGAGGGATGATGAGGAAAAGTGATCTTGGTTGGGTAAGGAAGATTTCTTTCTTGTCAAAAGCTGCAACCACCAATTTGAAAAGTATATCAATGTCAAATTTTACTTAATCGAATTCTCCTTAAAATTAATTCTCTTAAATTCTATAAATTGATAAAATTAAATATGAAATTTTATTTACCTAAAATTTAATGCCAATTACTTTAAAATTTTCCTATGCATTGATTTCTCACTTTAAATTCAGTGGATTATGTATTTAATTTGAAATCTTCATCTTTGTAATTTTCCAGCAATTAACGTTTAATAATTGTTAGTCTATTTCAATTTAGGATATTGGACTTATTCCAAAGTTCCATTAATTGATGAGACTGTGTCCCAACAGTATACAGAGATAGCAAATGGATCCTAGCTAAATTAAAGCATATACAATTCAAACAGTTTAAAAGCGATATATTCAGCTTCTTATCTCTTCTTTTATTTTTAGAAGAAGGGAAACGAAGGCTTATATACCCACCATAGAGATGATTTGGTAAACTGTAACAACTAAAATTACTAGGAGACTAGTAAGCCTTCCTGGGCTGATGACCTTGCTGGATCGTATATAATTTTCTCATACATTTGTCAAGGAACTAGGGTGGCTATCGGGTTGGGTTTTCTAGCCAACCTGAACCAATCCGACGAAAAAAGCAGGTCTGGATTCCCACAATCCAACCCGGGTTGAGTTCGAGGTTGAGATTGCAAACCCGACGTCGGGTCGAAGTTTGGGTTTAGCTAAATCCCACCCGTGGTTATTTTTTTTTTTTTTTTACATATGTAGATGTTTTCTCGAAAATCTTCCGGTCCGGTCGCGCTGATTGATTAAATCGACAAATTTAAAGAAAATTACAAGTTGGGTGTGAATTAGGAAATTGTGCGATTGTGATCTCTAACTTTCCTCCGATTGGATTTTTGTGCGTTGTTGAAGTTACTACTACCGATTATTTGATGACGAAGCTCGAAGAGTCTCAGTGAAGTGTACAAGAACGGCGTGGGGTTTAGTTGGTGGGACGAAAGTATGTTTGTTCCGTGTGTTCTAGCCTGGTAACATTACCGTGATTTGTGCGAAACTTCTTCAGTGGCGGGTGAAACTTCAACGGACTAGCAAGTTGGCCGAATGTACTTGACTTGAGAAAATTTCTAGACTAGAGAAATTTTGAAACAAATATGGGTGAGGTTCAGGCCTCCTAGAGATTCGACAGTCACGTACTCATGAACTCGAGAAAGGGGACACGAACTTTTAATAGATTTAATCAGTGAGGGACAAAAATATTTGTGTTTCATGTATTTCAGCTTGATGGCGTTTTTTAGATTGTATGGAGTTTCTCAATGAACTAAGTGCGCGATTTGATGAACCTCCGGTTGGTGGAGTTCTTTGGAGTGAAAGTTTCTACGCTGACCGAGATTTTTTGAACTCACGGATCTCCACCTTGGGTGTTGGACTTTTCGGCAATTTCTGGCCAACGTTTTGTCGACCCTCGAGAAAGGGAATTGACCTCTTTTTCCTGCTTTAAAAGGGGAGTGACGACTTGATGTCCTTCTTTTTACTCCCTCGATCCTCGGAAGGGGATCGGGGGATCGGGGAGAAAACTTTCTTTTTCTGACTCCTTTGGTTGTGTTAGATCAGGACCTAGTCGATCTTGATGAAGATAGGTGGTCTGCTAATTTGGTGGTGACGGCGAAGACATGGCTGATGATGTGAAGATGACTCGGTGAGTCAATGGACTGGCTATTGGCGGGCCAGTGATGAGCAAACGGATGGACAGGCCATTGGTGGGCCTGAGACGAGCGAACAAATGGATAAGTCAATGGTAAGCCTACGACGGACGAAAGATGGACAAAATGGTACCTAACTTACGACAAATGGATGATGGACTTGTGAATGAGTCGATGTATGGACTTACAGTAGATTAGTCATTCAGATTTTGACGTCTACAATATACTTAGAAATTTAATCAAACTAAGATCCGATAGTTAGAAATCAATCTTACTATCTATAATTCTGATGGACTCAATTTCTCGTCAATTGAGGATAAAATCAACAAATTGGCCCTCACAAATAAAAAATTGGCTAGAGATTGACAAATTGGTGAAGTCAAATCATCGAAGGCCCAATTTTAATATGTTCGACGATCTCAAATCTATGGTTACGATCATTCCAATTCATAGTCAATTGGGAAAATTCCCAAAATTGACCTCCGCAAATCAAGGATTGATCCAAAATTGGTCAATCATCAGAATTGGATCTCCGGTCAAGGGTTTAATTTCAATTTGATCGGCAAAATTAAATTGGCGATAAAGATCGACTCAAATTAAATCAAGCTCAAACAAGCCAAAGGGGCTCAATCAGACCCAACCTAAATCAAATCAAGTCAATTGGGCCCAATTAAGCCCGATCCAAGTCAAATCAGATCAATCTAAGCCTGACCCAACCCAATTAAGGCCCATTTGAGTTTGACCCGTTAGCGCACGCGTCATTGCTGATTGGGCAACAATGTCCCATCAAAATTCGACATGCAGGACGGATGACTCACCCACAAGCTAACTCAGCTCTGCACATGTGGCGCAATTTGGTGAAGCCTGGACTTAACCTCCGATACGTGGCGTAATCTGAGTGAATTAGGGAAACAAAGATTGCCTTTGACATGTGGTGCTCCCTCATTGCTTGAAATTCAAATTAAAAAGGGTAAATGGGAAAAATTAAATTAATCTCCTCCCTTATTAATAACAGTTCATTTGAAAGCTAAAAGGACCTTTAGATTGGAGATCGAAGATCAAAACGAAGCTATGCTGAAGACCCAAAACTCAGATAAGATCTTTGAAAACTCTTAAAGAACTATCAAAGAACATTGTAACAACAAGCAGATCATCTGCCACTACATAATCATTCTAAGTTCGGACGTAGATCTCTTAGGATCAACTTTAGCGAGTTTGAGGCACAGTTCATAATCAAGTCTGGGACTACAAGTCGTCGTCATAACGCAAGTTGACACTTGGAGAACAAATTAAAGGAACAACTAGAGAGTAACCCACATAATTTGTAAATTTGAATTATTCACTAATCTTGCACTAAATGGTTGTGCCTTTTCACATGCCCCTGGTACCAAATTACAAGATATATATTTTTTAGTTATTAAAACATAGTGTAAAAATGTTGAGTTTGGGTTTTATTATTAAAACAGTGTAAAAATGTTGAGTTTGGGTTTCATTATATAAACATAGTGTAAAAATGTTGAGTTTGGGTTTTATTATTAAAACATAGTGTAAAAATGTTGAGTTTGGGTTTTACCAAAACCCGTTGAATTTTAGTTGGGTTGGGTCGGGTTTGGGTTTGAAAAAACATAGTTTAGGTCAGGTTCGGGTTTAAGTTTTTAAAGCCGTTTGGTTTTTTTGCAGGTTTAGGTTTCGGGTTTTTAAGTTGGGTTGGGTTCGGGTTTCTAAAACCCTAATCCAAACCGAGGCGTGCATAAAAGGAATGGTCTAGTAATTCAAAGACGTTAACTTTCTTAACTTGGACTTGACATTTAAAAGTAGCTCGGTCACAAACTCATGATGTGGCCACATTTGATATTGTTTTTTAGCTTCCAAAGAGGTCATCTAGGTCAATTAGTACTTAATTAATCACTCAACATCCAGGTCAATTAGTACTTAATCACTCAAGAGGTTGGGTGCGCGCTCCACCACCTATGGTGGCCAACTGATCCGAACCCAAAGTCTACGTCCATATGTCATTAATATATATGTCCGAGTGTCGAGACTGGGTGTCCAGAGTGGGTTGTACACTTGTACTTAAATTACTGAACATATGTCCGATTAGAATATATCCCTTATTGGGGAGAAATTAAAAATATACTTTTTTGTAGCTGTGAATTTAGTGACAGAGACGTGAATCCTTGACTTCTAATATTGACACTTGAGAGATCAAAATAGTGGAAATATCGAGGCGTAAGGACAGAAGTTTTCATATTCTACTAATTAATTATCTATTCCTTTTGAGTAGCTGATCGTCTGCTACGTACTTTTTTTGATGCTGTGAAGTCCCTGAGAGAATTCTAAATCATATATATATATATATATATATATATATATATATATATATATGAATGGATGGCAAAAGAATCAAATGCATGCAATTTCTCGAGACAGAATAAATAATTGGTCCATTAAATTAATATCAAACGGTGCTAGCTGTTTGCCTTTAATATTCATCTCTAATGTCCGAAATTCAGGCAAAATAAAGAATCGGGAGATACTTCACGTTCCTCAAATAAAAAAATTATGTGTTCAAGTCAACGGTGATCTAGCTAGCCACGTTCAGGTACATGTATAGTGTAAGTAAGAGAATAATTTTCTAAGTGTTTTATTAATTAATCATATCAATGATCCCTTTATATAGGGTTACAATGTGTTTTAGGGTTTAGGGTGTACAGATAAGACAACAAAAGATTACAATCCTATTGGAATGTGTATTAAGTTTTCTAATAGAATATAAATATTACATGTATCAATCAGAGTCCAATTAGGTCGGACTTAATAGCTGGTTAACACTACCCCTCAAACTTGGCGGAATAGAGGACGACAAGTTTGGTAATAAACCAATCGAACTGTGATCGAGGGATGCCTTTCATAAATATGTTGGCAATCTGATCTCGAGTGGGGGCATTGTAAAAACACTGCGATGATTTTCTCATTGACTAGGGTATGAATTTATACATGTGGGCAACAACCCATTTGTGAATCCCAATTTGATTGGGATTAGATTAAATCTATTAATCCTAATCAAATTAGTTGATTGAGGACTCTGAGGATTTAGAAGAAGGTAATCCTAATCTGATCATTTGATTGAGGATTCTGAGGATTCAGAAAAATCTCAAACAACTCTATACAAAGAAGGTAATCCTAATCGGTTGATTGGGGATTATGAGGATTTAGAGGAATCACTAAAATTCCCCCTCAAACTTGGCGGTCTTGGGAAAACTATGACACTGCACTTTTGACACTGCACTTTTGACACTGCACTTTTGACACTGCACTTTTGACACTATAACACGTCAATAGTAAGGGTGACAATTTTACCCGATTACTCGATTACCCGATTACCCGAATGGTAATCGGATGGATAAGAAACAAAATAATATGTTTTCGATTACCCGATTACCCGATTACCCGCCTCTTAATCGAAACGGATATGGATAATGGGTATTTCTTACCCTATTACCCGATTACCCGAATGGTAATTTGGTAAATTTTAAAAACTTTATGCCCTTATTTATATTACACATACCCTAACTTCTTTCCCTTCCCCGATTTTCCATTCCCCGACTCCCCCGATTTCCCGACTCCCCCTCTTTCCCGACTCCTCTTTCCCGACTCCCCCTCTTTCCCTCTTTCTCTTCCCCAACTCCCCCTCTTTCCTCTCCGCTCTCGATGCCTTTCCCTCCTTCGCAGTAGAAGAAAAAAGACCGGGAAGAAAAAGAAAAAAACCCTAACTTCGTCGGCTTTTCTTTCTCCGACAAGTCTCTCGTAGTGTTTTTTCTCTCGTGCTCATTGCTTTCGTCGGACCTGAGATTTGGGGCGTCTTCTCGGCGGTCTGGCCGAAGCCCAAAGGCCTTTATTTTGGGTCGGTTGCTTCTTTCTCCTTTTCTTCTTTTGATTGTAATCTACTAATAATCGTTTTTTGAAGTTGTCGATTCGGCGTCGTCAGCGTTTTTTTTCTGGTGAAGTGATCGGAAATTTTTTTGTCAATATTTGCTTTTACGTGTTGATGGAGGAAATCGGAAACCTGTTTAAGGAAGTGAGTTTACGGTTCTATGCGGGGTATCTGAAGTTGTTGACTCTCTGCTTCTCCTTCTTAATTGTTGCTGGTCTCCATTTACTTACCCGATTACCCGATTACCTGTCGGGTAATCGGGTAAAAAATTCAGGTGACGGAATGGCTTATTTTTATTCGGGCTTAAACGGTGACGGAATGCGGGTAGAATAATCGAAGCGGTAACGGAATAACCCTTACCCGTTTCGATTATTACCCGTTACACCCTAGTCAATAGGGAACTCTGTACCAAATCGATAACGAGAACACCCAGGCAAACGAGTGGACTAGGGAAGAATCTTGGTGAATACTAGAGGAAAAGCATAGGGGAAGGTTGGTGGCATGTATCACAAGGGGATTTTAGTTTCATCTTCTATTTCTGCTTTCGAGATCCTTTGGAGTTTGAAGCCCCTCCACCGAATAACAGGAGAGGAGGGGCAGTCGTGATCGTCCCAGTGCAATTAGCGCAACCTTCGAGCTTTCCCTCAGGGAACACAAACATTAATCCATTAACTTCAAATTTTGAGCGATTAGGGGCAGTCTAACAACCATCAAGGCTAGGGACCACAAAATTTGGCAAATAGGACGGTAGCGTAAATGACAAAGTTTTGCCAGCGATGAGAATGAACTAGGGGCATTAATTTATGACGGTGATGGTCAAACTTTCATGCAATTTTCTACACATTTCCGAAGGAAATCTTGATGGTAATTTGGAAAATCTGCCAATAAATCACCACGACACATGCAGTCCAGAATTTGCACTCATTAAGGGCTCCTCAAAGGGAAAGTCCCGGATCTTTAACTTACCGTGAGGCCCTAGGAGGAATGGTATATTTAAATACCAAATGAGTGACGTGAGAGCTTTGGACAGGTTTGGAACCGGTTGGAACCGACATACTAATCAGCTTGGCGACAACAAGTGACATGCGAGCAAGTAGATCTGTGGCATACTTGCTCGAGAGAGGTGCAGACCAGAACCATCACGTAAGATCTCAATGCCGAGAAAGTAGTGCAAGTCACCGGGGATCTTTAATGGAGAACTCGTTCTGCGCGGGCTATCCACTAGAGTCATGATCTCGAGTAGTTGCTTCCCATGACTATTGTGTCATCAACGTAAATAAGGATGAAGATCTAACCTAAAAGGACCAAACCTGTATAACAACAACGTGTTGGCCTGGGAGACATGGTATAGCCGACATCAAGGACATAGGAGGTCAGCATGTGGTACCATGCATGGGGACTCTGTTTGAGGACATAGAGAGACTTTGCGGTTTGCACACAACAAAAGGGAAGGCTGGATTTTTTTAATCCCAAGGGGTCGTTGCATGTAAACCTCTTCTTCTAAGTGGCCATGGAGAAAAACATTGGCTATGTCATGTTGACGGTGGCCAATTTTTGCTGGAGGCAAAGGTGAGAATGGTGCGAATTGTGATGGGTTTGACTACTAGGCTGAATGTGTCAAAGTAGTAAAACCTCTCTCGATTGAAGCCTTTTGCCACAAAACAAGCTTTGTATTTGTCAATCAAAGCCATCTGGCTTGCGTTTAATTCAATAGACCCACTTGCAACCATTGGCTTTTGCGACCACGTGGAAGAGAGGCGTAAGACCATGTTTTGTTAGCCATTAAAGCAACAATTCGGCATGCATCTTATCTTGCCACTCGGAGAGAGTTTAGTTGCCTTCATGATAGCATGTTGGTTCAATGACACCCTAATCCAACGGTAGCAGGTACTTGATGGCCTAAAAATTTTGGGCTTAAGGCTATTGGTCATGGCAATGGTTGTCATGTGATCATTGATTAATTCCCCAAAAAGGTTGTTCATGAGAAGTATACCATAAAAATAAATAAGTTAAAGATTACAATTTATGAAAATGATAAGCATATTTTAAATACAAATTTAAATTAAGTTTATTAGATTCACATTTTTTATTATTTTAAATATTTTATATTTATAAATTGTAATAAAAAATTAGGTAAAAAAAAGATTTGTCTTTTATATTTTTAATCATTCAAAGATTATATAACTTTTTATATATTATATAAATTTAAAATTAAAATATTTTTTTAAGTGTGTTTTTTTAATGAAAAGATTTAAAAGGAATTCAAAACATAAAAGAGGTAATATATAAAATTTTAAACCTATTTTATTTTTTTTTTAAACATAAAAAAGGTAATATATAAAATTTTAAAAATAATTTATTTTTTTAAACATAAAAGAGTTAATATATACAATTTAAAAATATTTTATTTTTTATGTAAAAAGTAGAAAAAATAAGTTTTTGATAAGTTTGAGAAGAAGTATGCCAATATGTGATTTTCTTAAAAAGAGTAAAAAAGTCAAGATATTAATTGAAGATTAGTAAGAGAATTTTTTAAAGGTTGTCACAGAGAATTGGAAGGAGTTCAAAATTCCAATTCTAATAGGAGTCTTCTTTCATCCGTTTACTCACATGACTCCATATGAACTATATTAAGGTAGAAAGCCCACGGTAAGTTATTTTCATAACTTGAAAGTAAGTGCTATATTCTGTGTGATCTGAGCCACTTAGAAATATTTCATGCTCGTAATGATGGAGGCATATTTCTTAGATACTCTAATAATAGTAGAGCACATCGGGTATATAACAAAATAACATGTTTTATTATGGAATTTGTGAATGTCGCGATTGATTGATGGTGATGTTCAAAATCAAGATGCTGATGATGACATTTACATTACTCAGACACCTGTTCTGCTTGAATAAACCGGATGCAAATGGTGTTCCCAGAACAATCTGATGATGCAACTCTTGTTGAAATAGAACTTGCAATTCTGATTAAATTTTCTGTTCAGATGTTTAAAACTCTGTTGAAAGCAGAACTTGCAACTCCTCAAGCTATAGTCAGAGAACCTTCTTCTAGAGTACAAAAGAACCACCCAGTTGAAGTGATTATCGGAGAACTAGATGAGGGTACGAAAGGCAGATAAATTAAAGTTAATTACCGGATATAGTTCATTTTGTGTGTTATACTTCATCCTAGGAACAAAAATGGTGGAGGAATCCTGCAAGATGAATGATGAAGCAAGCCATGTAGGAACTACATCAATTTTCAAGAAACAAAGTCTAGATTTTGGTACCACGTCCCTTGAAAAGTAATGTGATCGGAATGAAATGGATCTTCAAAAACAAGACAAATTCTACCGGTGCTGCCGGGCATTTTACAAGGTATGGATTCGAGGACACTTTTATGATTTCTTTCATGATATCATTATTGCCTTCTTTGATGCTCCACCCATAGAGGAGACTGAGATTCACAGACCTCAATGAGATCATTAAAGAATTGACCCGGTGGACAAAAATAGAAGTGGGTCTCTCACAAGAGGTTTTCCACGTCGATTTGATGACCAAATATTATGATCTATACAAAGCAGCAATATCTCACTAGATGCCTACAAGCCACAACACCACAATGAACAAATCTCGCTTAATTTCTCTACAAAATCAACAAGACAATTCCTATCAATCTCAGACGGTTGATCTACACCCACATGGCCACATTTTCTGAACATCCCAAACACTATGCTAGCATGATGTTTTTAAGATCGTTTATAGCATAGTTCGGTCTGAGAAGAGTTAGTTATGCCACCCAAACCTTTGTGTATCAGTTCCCAAAGATTAAGCTCAACACCAAGGAAACATTCATTCTAATTGGCGTTTACTAATGACGATGATGAAGAATTGGTACTACTAGCCCCAAATTTTCCAAAGATTACTCAAAGCGGCAACAAAGTATTATCTCAAGTGATTAAAAAGTTTGGAACCTGAAATCCCTATGCTCTAAAAACTCCTTGCTATTCACTATCATGGGAAACATCAGCTTTGCACTCTTCTTGCGAATCAGTTGGATATACCTAGTGATGAAGGTACTCTTGATGGTGATAATGTCTAAACTTGGGCCCTTGCCTTTTCTTTGTCAAAAGGGGAGAAAGTGTGTTTTTCTTTTGCAGCGTATTTTTTTGTGTGCTTCTGCTGCTTATCTTACAAAGCTATGTTATGAGGTTGATACTTCATAATCTGTTATGTTTAATTAATATCAATTTGAAGTTTGGATGAAGTCTCAATCAATGTTTCAGATAGCTATGCAAAAGTGAAGTATATTTTGTTAAAGAAAGTCAAATGGGGATTGTTAGTGCCAACATATGATGAGTTGACTATCTTTGAACAAAATCTCATACTATTTATGAGAACATCAAGATGCCTAACGAGTGTAAAAATATGAAAAAAAAGACAAAGAAATTGGCATGAAAAGAAGGAGACAGACATACAGGTTTAGTGGGATAGAATTTTTGTGATTGTTATATGTTCAATGATTGATGTGCGCTGGCTGGCGTTCGCGGACGCCGATTGGAACGGCGTTGGAACGGCGTTGGAACGGCGTTGGAACTGCCGTTGAACGCCCGTTTGCGGCCGGCGTTGGAACGCCGTTAAACCGACGCGTGGAACGCCGTTGGAACGGCGTTGGAACCGCCGTTGGAACGGCGTTGGAACGCCCGTTAGGCGGCGTTAAGGAACGCCCGATGGAACGCCGTCGGAACCGCCGTCGGAACCGCCCGTTGGAACGCCCGTTGGAACGCCGTTGGAACGCCCGTTGGAACCGCCGTTGGAACCCGCCGTTACAACCGCCGTTACAACCCGCCGTTGGAACGCCGTTACAACCGCCGTTACAACCCGCCCGTTGGAACCGCCGTTGCAACCGCCCGTTGGAACGCCGTTGCGGCCCGGCGTTAGGCTACCCGTTGGAACGGCGTTGGAGCCAGCGTTGGAACGGCGTTGGAACAGCGTTGGAACGGCGTTGGAGCAGGCGTTGGAGCGAGGCGTTGGAACGCGCCGTTGGAGCGGCGTTGGAACGCCGTTGGGGCTCGGCGTTGGAACGCCGTTGGAACCAGCGTTGGAGCAGGCGTTGGAACGCCGTTGCAACGCCCGTTGAACGCCGTTGGAACCGCCCGTTGGAACCGCCCGTTGGAACGCCCGTTGGAACCGCCCGTTGGAACCGACCCGTTGGAACGCCCGTTGGAACGCCGTTGGAACACGCCGTTGGAACCGCCCGTTGGAACACGCCCGTTGGAACCGCCCGTTGCAACCCCGCCCGTTAACCCGCCCGTTACAACAGCGTTGGAACCGTTGGAACCCGCCGCCGTTGCAGCCGCGCCCGTTGCAGCTTGTAGCCGTTGCAGCCGCCAGCGATTGGTCGCGCCCATACGTTGCAACCCGCGCCGTTGGTGCGCCGCCCGTTAATTACCCGCCCATACGTTGCAACCGCCCGCCCGTTGCAGCCCGCCCGTTGGAACCGCCCGTTGGAATCGCCGTTCGACCCGCCGTTGGAACGCCCGTTGGAACCGCCGTTACAACCGCCGTTGGAACCGCCCGTTGCAACCGCCCGTTTACTAACCCGTCGTTACCGCCGTTGCAGCGCCCGTTACGCAACCGTCGTTACAACCGCCGTTGGAACCGTCGTTGCAACCGCCCGTTGCAACCGCCGTTGGAGACTACCCGTTGGAACCCGCCCGTTGGAACCGCCGTTGGACGCCGTTGGACCGCCCGTTGGAACCGCCGCCGTTGGACGCCCGTTGGAACCGCCGTTGGAACACCCGTTGGAACGCCCGTTGCAGCGGTTGCAACCGCCCGTTGCAGCCGCCGTTGCCGCCGTTGCAGCCGCGCCGCTGCCGCCCAGCCGGTCGACCCGCCCGCCCGGTGCACGACCCGCCCGTTAATAACGCCGCCCGTTGTAGCCGCCCGCCCGGCTGCAGCCGCCCGTTGCAATCACCGCTATTACGCCCGTTGCAACAAGAATTCTAATCTGTGCTGGAAACAGATTTAGTCTTCCACACTAGAAGCTTCGTCTTGGCGGCGAAGCATCAATTGGGATAATAATGTGACCACTCACATTGCATGAGTGGGTCAAAAGGAGCTTGTGAAAGGTAATCTACACTTCTGTTACAGCGTTTAACAATGAAGGGAATTGAAACTCTTGTAATGCCTCGGTGAAGGGTTATAGCAGCTTATACTTAGTGGATGGTTATTATCCGGGCATATAAGAATAATTGTTCGAGTTGTGGTAACATATTAGGTGTATTTTTTTGTTATATATAACATTTGCATGATGTTTGGTCGGTGTTTCAAAGAGTGTTAAATGTCGGTATATTTAATTAACCTATATGGTACATTTTAATTAACCTATATCGCAAAGCTTTTCAAAAGTTATTAGATGGTACGTAGTAAGTCCATTTAATTCAAAAAAAATTACATACTTATCATTACAATACACTATCGCTCTTTTGGACATTCTTATAAGAATACCGTTTAGCCAAAACCACATACACACAAAGATTGATCCCACTAGAACAGCCAACAGCCAATAGAGTTATCGAGTCTGCTCTCGTTCAAATCCCTCAAAACCAGCTACTGCTACTGAACCTCTCCGTAATTCGATCTATTATCGTAATCAAGAGATTCGTGAGGAAGCTGGCGACTCTAATCACGCTAAGGTAGAGTGCCATCCCCAGGCTTCTCATGGAGTCAGGCACCTGATCGTAGAAGTATTCCTGCAATCCCTACCAAAGTGAAGCATCACCTATGCCGAGGAAGATGAACTGAGGAGTCAACCAAAGACGCTAATGGGAGGACCGCCCTAGGCTGATTTGGGTCGAGAGATGGAGTCTCTTGCGTTCCACCAAAGCTGCGGAGATCATGACAGTATGGAGACTCGAGGCCGATTCCCCTCTTTGGAGAATACTCAATCCTCGGTCGTTGTTCCTGAGCCTCCTCAGTCTGGGGATTACTACCTTGTCGTAGATTGCAATTGTGACCATCATGGCGACGGCTGTGAGGTACATGGATGCAGCTGGCATGGTGAAGTCGCGGGAGAGCTTCCGGATGTTCCCCTGTTTGATGAAGAAGGAGGTTCCTTGGGCATTTTGCGACGCCGAATACCATGGTGCCTAACCATATGGGAAGACGTTGAGAACGAGCTTGGTCTCCTCAACTCGGGTCACGGTTGCGAGTCTCCATGGTTGATCTTCTTCTCAAGTGCTGACTCGCTGCTCTCTAAATCATGGTCCCTCACAATAGCTGCTCTGTCCAGAAACCTGTAACATAAATTGAATTAAATTAAGTATAGCACTTAGGGTTCTATATATATATATATAGATATATATTTCATCTTATTTCTATCAATTTGTAAACGCTTGTTCTAATTATATATACTACCTTAAATTGTTTGTGTGGCAAAAGAATCCTCAGATCTCCTCCCTCGTGATTCGGGCAGCTCGTAGAGTTTGTCGGGACTTTGAGGAAGGGAAGATTCCCTCTTCACAAGCTGCCACTAGAACTTGTGCTAGTGGAGTCAATGTCAGGCTCCCCTTTGGGAATTGTATATCTGTAAAGTCCGGATGCCGCCAAAAATATCCCAAAACTTGCAGCCGCCTTGACCGACAGAACGATAACATCCGAAACTGCCCAGCTCACGTAGTTCTGAACATAAACGAGGAAGGTGACCGCGAGCAGTAGACCCAAGCAGGCGCAAATTCCACCAGTTGAAGAAGAACATCTTCTTCTTCCTCTCTTCAACGTGGTTTTCGTCGAACTGGTCGGCGCCGAAACTCTCTAAGGAAGGTTGTGGGCGCCGTGGCGTGGAGATCATGTACATGGCAACAGAAGACGATCTCGTGGGACTTCCTCCAGTTGCTGCGACATCTGATGATGACTCGCATGGCTTCCAGGCTGGGTACGTACTGGGACAACGTCAAAGAGAAACGAAAACCCTGTTTTGAAAATTAAAAAGCTTGATATATAAGATGATCTCTGTACTGAAACACATTAAAGGCTTGGATAATTTCAGTACGTACAGGGAGCTGCAGAGCTACAGACAAGGAAATTAAAGAGGTGGAGGGCACGATAAAAGAGGAAAGTGCAGAGAAATTAGTAATTACAACACGCACCAAAAAGATAGAGAAGGGTAGCGGGACGCCCTGTTTTTGAATCGTCCCCAACAGGCATCCGCAAGAAACCCTCCGATCAACGGAACTGTCAGGGACACCCCGAACCAGTAATTAACATTCTTCACTGCTGTTTTCAGGTCTTGATTGGGACTTTGGGTGAGGTAGATGATGAGGTTGGTGATGATCCCGAAGTAACTCTCAAACCTCGCTGAATTCAAGTGCTATATAATATATATACAGGAAAAAAAAAAAAAATCAACGTACATATATATAGAGAACAATAGTAAGATCAAAACTTGAGAAAACCCATTTACTTTTTTGCCTAATAAAACAGGAGAAGAATTATGTTAATATTTGAAGAGAATTGAAGGTATATATATATATATATACTCTGATGCACTGGTGAGTACTAACTGGGAAGAGTTGAAAGTGTAGAAATTAAGAGCAGCTGAATCAAATTGGTACGAACTTCGATGGTTAATTAGTTACCTAGAATGAAGAAGGATGCTTTCCATGCTCCAGTAGAAGATCTAAGAGGACCCTCCCTTTATAATCAACGGAAGAGTCGTACACCCAATCCTCGTCGTCTGCGGCTTTCGTCGAGTCGCTCTGTTTCCGCTCAAGTTCGACCTCCATTGCCGACCCCGATGGAACTGATTGCCCGCCTCGGGTTTATATATACCTCGTGTCGTTTTTGTACATCCAGGATGAGTGTGCCTACCCAGTCAAATCGCCCGAAAAAAAAGGAAACAAAAGTAAATGATTGTCATCAATATAGTATGAAGTGATATGTTTGTGGTGATAAGAGGATATCAATTAAAACACAAATACGTGAAATGACGAAAGAAATAAGTAACGTGCGCTTTTTCTGTTGTGGGCTAGCTGTAGTGTCCCCCCGGATTATTAATTGTATTAGCTAGCTGTAGGTTGACAATTTTACCCGATTACTTTCGATTATTAGATTCTTTGCTTGAATAGTAATTGGATGGATAAATAAATAAATTTATTGTATTCGATTACCGATTACCCAATTGAGATTACTCATTATCGACTCTTAATCGAAGCGGATATGAATAATGAATATTTCTTCCGATTACCCGATTACGGATAATAATTTGGTAAATATTTAAAATTAATATAATTAATATTATTTTTATATAATATGTGTGGTGTGCGTTTATTTGAGTTATTTTTAGATAAATTTGGAATTAAATACTAGTTTTTATATGATTTTAATTTTAATATTTTTATAGAGATTTACTAAAAATAAAGATATTAATAAAATATTATTATCTATTTATTTACCAAATTACCGATTACAGCGGGTAATGGGTAAGAAATTCAGATGACGTAATACTTAGTTTTATTGAGAGACAAAACGAGTAACAGAATGCAGGTAAGGTAAACAAAATAGGTAACAAAATAGCCCTTATCCGTTTTATTTTATTACCCGTTTTACCTAGATAGCCAAACTGGTTAATTAAGTTTAGCGAATTTGATGATGCAAAGTATGAAACCGACAAGAAACAAAAAGACTTGTTCGTCTACAGTGCTCTACCTCATCACCAACCCAGTTTGGTACGAGGTCGGTGTCAGCATCGTTAATAATCTTCCGTCAACAATGGCTCATTTGAATCGCTGTATATATGTTATATGTAAGTAGCTGATGAAGACGATATATCGAATGGACTAGTCAAAACAAAAGGCGGCAGGTAGGGCCAATATATTCCGTCGTCCCCAGACTCGAAACAGTACCAAACTAATAATCAACTATTAAATATTAAAATGTTCTTTAATTTTTCCTCTCTCTCTCTCTCACCCTCCTCCTCTTCGCTGGGTTTATCCAGCCATTACGTGAGGCGACGAACGAACGACTGGGTTTAACTTTGAGCCGAAGACCAGTCTCAGTCATGCTCAGCTGGAATCCATAAAAACAAAAAAAAAAAAAAAAAAGGGTCATTTCTCGTGTGGGTCCTCTATAATTGAGTGTGTTTTTGTTGTACTCTGTCGTTTGTTTCTTTGAAAAATAATATTAAGCAAACAAACACACACAAGTCATTGGGTTTTTTAATTATTTTATTTATTTTCCAAAATGTAAAGTTTGGGATGGTTAAGAACCATTGAGCCCTTTTTCGAAGAATTTAAATTTGGTCATTTGTTCATTGCAATGTTCAGACCATTAAAGGCTGATTATGCACTCATAAAATCAAGAACAAAGTTCTGATCGAGGTCCGCACCAACGGAAGGGGATCCCCCTTGGGTTTCTTCCATTTCCACGCCCGTAGAAATAAGGTCAAACACTTTTTGGCTACAAGGACCACCACTATATGGGCATCATGTCACGAAGCCTTGCCATAAGTATATAGCGAGAGGGAAGGGTGTCACAAAATTTTTTTATGACAAAGGGTTGAGAACCATCGCCAAAATGCATTCTTAATGGCCCAGGTTAAGAACCCTCCTTAAAAGGCTTTTAGCGAGGGTTCAAAATCGATACTATATTGAGATATGGCGATGGTTTCGACCTTCACCATATGTATTTTTATACATTATGTATTAATTCTATGGCATCAAATATAAAGGCACTATATCAGGTGGAATTTCCCCAAATAGGCATTCTCTTCCCCCAAAGCACTCTGGCTCCTCTATGCACTAATCCTTCCTTAAAGGCTGGAGAGAACTTTCCTCTTCATGCTTTAGCAGTCTATCTTATGGAAAACAAGATCAATTCACATTTATGGACTTCAACAAAAATTCAGGAGCAGAATTTTGGCCATTGATTAGGATATAGACATTCAAGTTTTAAAAGGAGGATCTTAGTGTCTTCGTATGAGGGTATACTTGTCATTCTTTGACAAAACATGAATTGATATGATATAAGGCGGATACTATATGTAGTATGATGGAAGACTTGTCACGATTTCTGGCATATCTATTTTTGCGGAAAGATCAAGATTGTAATAGCGCAAGCAATTAATCAAAGGTGGGGAAATTAGTATTATTATAAAAAGGCTGCCAGGTATAAGGAAGAGACGGATAGATTGATTGCAATCAGAATCCTTATTCAGAAAGAGTCATCATAATTCATCTTTTGTGTATGAACACAACGAAGGACTACTTAAAGGCATTGAGGTCTGTGAGCACAAAGCCGCAATTGTGGAAGCAATTGAGTATCTTGGAGAGAGGATTACGTGTTATGAAGAGTTAAATAGTCTTCATCAATGCATTTTCACCGAGAGCTTATTGGCGAAGATGAAGGTGTGTTAAGCCCGATATTTCTAACATTGGTCGCGATCACGTGGTGAACAAACTAAAAGCTTTCTTGTCGAGAGGCATGCGAGGGGAGTCTTGGTGTGGATGGTAACAAAGATTACTCACCACGGAGTAAGTAATTCAAGGAAGGAGCTTGAAAAGGTATTCACTATTAAGTATGTTGACTAAGGTGTTTTAACACTCTTGTAAAACCTAGGTAGAAGGTTTGTAACACAACTTATTATAGTGGATCGTTACCATCTGGGCTACACATCCCCACAAATTAGGAACTATTACGGTTCTGAGCTGCGATAACATCTGCGTTTTTTTGCGTAGTTAAAAATATCACTATAAGCGTGGTCCTTAGTACCATAACGAACTTTTAGAGGAAAAGATAAATCTTAATTATAACATAAAATTGAAGTAAAAATAATATCCTACCTGAAATGATTGTCATTGGATGAATCTTTGCATTTATAAGCCTTTCAACTTCTCTTAGCGGCTCCCCAACCAAAAACAACAATAGATGTTGTCCCATCACCAACCTCATCATCTTGTACTTTTTGAAATGTTGGTTGATTCTCAAAATAAGGAGTTAAAAATGTACACAATATACAACAGTCAAAATATAGCATTTTAAGATCACAACTCTTGAAAAAATTACGCATGAAGCAAAATCGAAGCTCAAACATTAATAACTCAAGTTGATGCAAACAAAAGAGTTCAGCCATTCAAGATTTTGATCGACTTTAAATGTAAAACTTGTCACCTCCTTCCTTTTCGCGTTTATACTTCACATGCTCACACGGATACAAAAAGAATAACCAAGGCGGGCAATGCACATGGTTAGAAGATTGAATGCCTTCAACTTTTGAGAAGCATCTGCATACCAACTAAAACTTTAGCGGACGGGATTGTCAATGTGAAGAAATTTCAAGATTATTGGCACCATCATTTATTCTTGTTACATTTCTTCCTCTTCCTATTATTTGAAGATCTTATCCTCTGAGAGATATTCCAATACCAACGTCCAACTAGATCATAAAAGAAAATTACAAGAAACAAACAAAACTTTTTGTTTTTAAATAGATACAAATAGAAATTTACCATTCCTTTTTTACCCAAAGTGGTCTTAAGCAAATCTGCAATGGCCATTGCACCAGCGAAAAAGCCTGAAAGAAGCAAAGAGATCTTCCAGCGATTGGACACATAATGAAGAGATAAATAGAAGATTGGGATAAAAAAAGACCCGAGTTTGCACCAAGCACCAAAGATCAACCATTAAAAGTAGAAAGAAGTAAAAACAGCACTATGTACATACCATTCGAACACGTTCTCCTTTCTCTTACGTAGCTTCATCTTTAAAAATTTCTAATTCTAAAAATAGCGGAGGAAAATACAAATAAAAATCTTCAGTCAGCAAAGAAAGTAGAACTACTGCATTAAAAGTATCTTTAAAGAAAAAACAAATCACTTATAGCCATGT